>JANHFX010016661.1:43166-71011 GCA_027560015.1 Chloroceryle amazona | reverse complement strand
TTGGGCCCCTCACTCCAAGAAGGACATTGAGGTGCTGGAGCATGTCCAAAGAAGGGCAATGAAGCTGATGAAGGGTCTAGAGCACAAGGAGCAGCTAAGGGACCTGGGTTTCTTTAGCTTGTTGAAAAGTAGGCTGAGGGGAGACCTTATTGCTTCCTACAGCTACCTGGAAAGAGGTTGTAGAGAGGTGGGGGTTGGTCTCTTCTCCCAGTTAGCAAACAATAGGACAAGAGGAAATGGCCTCAAGTTGCACCAGGGAGGTTTAGATTGGATACTATGAAAAATTTCTTCACATAGAGGGTTGTCTGGCATTGGAATAGGCTGCCCAGGGACGTGGTAGAACAACCATCCCTGGAGGTATTTAAAAGACATGTAGATGTCGTACTTAGGGATATGGTTTAATGGTGACCTGGCTGGGTTAACGGTTGGACTTGATGATCCTGAAGGTCTCTTCCAACTAAAACAATTCTATGATTCTATGACTGATTGTTACTGTTTCCACAGATAACCAGGGCCTATAGGCTGAAATAAATCTACCAGTTTCAGGAAGCAAATCTTCAACTCTTGACACCCTGCAGCTTCCCAAAGGCACAATGTTACAGTGCTTGCAGACAGCAGTGGCCCCAGGCTGGTCCTGCTGAAGCAAGGCAGAGAAACCTCTCTGTCCTCCAGGCCAATCATCCCCAGATGAAATAGCTACTGCCAGCATAGCTATGCCTTGGCAAAGATTTGGGAGGCGAACTTTGGACCTGAGCAAACCGTCAAGGGCTACTGAGAAAAGACTCTTAACAGGGAAAAACCCCAAAAGCTCAAGTATCAATTTTCCCCTAAGCAGGTTTTTGGCAAGTTGGTTTGTTTTTTTATTGGGAATTGTATTGTTTTTCCTGGCCTCTATCCTATCTTTCAGGAGGAAAGGGGAAATTTTCACTAACAGAAAATATAATTTTAATTAACTCTTTAGTAATATTTAAGGTTTTTCTCTTTTCTGAGAAAAAGCATATCTTAGTCCTGTTTCAAACAGCAAAAACTATGGTTATCAATTTAATTTTTTAGATTTAAAGTGGGTTATTTTCTAACTACATTATTTATAGGCTCAAATTATTATGGATATTTTGTAAACCAAGAAAAATCATAATTTTCATATTGAAAGCAGATGCAGGTCAATGCAGTGTAACACTTTACATAGCAATCTATAAAAATGCCATTAAAAAAAAACCTACTAAAGGCACCATATGACATTCCAATGGGAGGAAAAAAAAAATTCTTCATTTTCTACTTAGACGCCTTGCTTCCTTTATCAGCAGATGGCAAGCAATTTACTAGTTCAATCCATATGTCTGTATCTGATAGACAGTGTTTTACAAGTCTGAAATTAGTTTGAAACATTTTGATGTTGGCCAGACTACAGAGGAAAACAGGATAACTTTGTCTATTAATGAAAAGTTGGTTTTGTCATAACAAATACTTCCACAAGCTACTACCCATCCAGACTCATTCAGTCGGTAATGGAATTTGTACCCAAAGACATAATCTGTGTTTAACAGACTAACAATTTGTAGTTTCATCCATTCTGTGCTCCAACATGTCTCCTTCCACTAGCTGAGGTTTACTTAGTGGTGCTGATGAAAGCAAGCAAGGCCATGAAAATATTTTTGGTAGGAAGGATATCAGATCACTAGGGCCATTTATGTTCACAGTAGTAGGCATTCAAGAGAGAACCTGTCAGAACAAAGCCTGTGCAGACCAGTACCCTGGCTCTGACTGTGGCAAAGTGCAGATGCTGAGAAGATTTAGACAATTTTGCTTTATATCCCACTACCAGGAAGCCTCCATTTGTGATACAGATAATGTATATTTTAGGAAAGGTGGATCAGAAAGCCTAGACAGTTCTTCTAGCAGAATGAGTGGTTTGGTATATTTTCTTCCAAAGGAGAGCTCCAAATTTGGAGAGTTTAAGTGACTTTTACTATAGAAAATGGTGAGTTTCACTAAAGATTGATGGGGGAGACAGCCAAACCAAGCTGAAGAAGACAAGAAAAGAGAGGTTACAGTGAAGTTTCCTTGCATTCTGGCCAAGCAAAGAGTGAAGCAGACCTGTACTGATGAAAAATAGCTGACAGCAGGGGTTTGGAGGAATTCACAGCCAGGCAGAGCATCACCCTGCAGCTATCCAGGCGCTGGGAGCCCTTCAGTGAAGACAGCTGGATAGAGATGCCGTTGACTTCCTAGTGCTTACAAAATTTAAGTTCTTTGCTAAGGACCTACAGAACCAAGGCAGATAAAACATTTCTTGACTCAGTGTTTTTAAAAATGTACTTTCCTTACAACTATGATGTACATGGGGGACTGGTTTCCAAAATGGCTTATGCTTCACTTCTTAAGGAGGACATCATAAAGAAAGCCTTCAGATATCTTTAGCAATGACTAAAGCGTCACCTCAGGCTGTCTGTTCACTCACTGAAATGATACATTTCAGAAAAAGTTCAGTCTTGTGGTCTACACCAGTGCCAATCTGGAGCACTGAAAATTAATTAAAATGCCTGTCCTGAAATATACACGTCGTGAGGTTTGACTGAAACTGAGTCTTACATGAAGGGTCACTTAGCTGAACATTATACCAAGAAACAGAGGGACCAGATTTAACAGACATCAACTATCCTCTTAATTTCTGTAGAAGTCCTTACACCAAAGCTGCTCTGACAGATGTTATGGATAAGCACTGCAAAGACCTCTACCCTTCCACCATTTACTTGGCTATTAGAAGGCAAAGGCAAATTGATTAACTGATGATAAAGTTTACACTCTTAAAGGCATGAAAAGATGTATTTAAAAATCCACCATGATTTAAAACTTTTGCTAAGCAGAACATAATTTTCCATAATGGAAAAATCAGTAAAGTTGTAACATACTCTTTGCTTTAAAAATGATTAATATTAGTCCTAGAAACCCTTTGGTTAAATAACTACAGAAATTCTGTGTTCAGTGGAAGAGCCTTTTCATTTTTAATTTTAAAGTAACTCTCACTTTTTGAATTTCATTCTAACTTTTAAACCTAATTTAAAATTAGTAAATAAACCAGTAAAACACACATATGCTCACAAACATACATAGGTGTCAAGCTGTTTACAAGCCTTGAAGCCTAGAGGATTTTAATCACGTTTTCCATCAACTCTCCCCACCCCTCAAATACTGCGTAAGGTAGGGTTTATGAGAATTTTAAACAAAAGGAAATACTTAGGTTTCTAACATACCTTAGTCAAATATAAATGCATTTCAGTAATATATTAACAGGTACTGTGCTACTGTCAATGGAGAGCTTTACAGATGTTTGTTGTCTTTATCAGCTGCAGGGAGGAATTCTAAAATGATCACCATAGCCAAGTCCATTAACTGAATCGTCAAGAAAATGCCTTTCATTAAACTGTCTGACTAAGCTTACTCTGCACAATACAAACTTCTAAACATACCTAAAATTCATCCACTTTCGGTTGGGAGGGGAGTTGCCATGAAAAACTGAAAAAGTATGGAGTATAACTTAGCATTTTCTAACTCAAAAGCATATCCCCATGGACATTAAAGAAGTTACTATCAGAAAAAAATCATAAATATGTGAAGATCTTATTCTCTGTATGTCTTATAAAGGGAATAATAGTGGTATATTAAGTTTTGCTTTGATTTGAAAGCTTTCACCTTGCGGTGTCTGCCTTACAGCCTTTTAGTCATGTACAGACTGGAGTAGCAAGACCTTTGAAGTGCCCAACTTCCAGTGAAGTTTCATTTTTTTTAATAAGTCTGAAAAGGTCTATGTGTGATTTACTGTAATTTCAGAACAAGCTCAGAAATTCACCTTAACACAAAAATATACAGCTCCTTCATGAAAGAGCAAAATACCACTGTCAGAGCACAAGGGGAGAACAGCATGAAAATAGTCTGGCAATGTGTTCAAGTCAAATTCAAAATACTGCATATATAAATGATGACACTCAGAACTTTAAAGGAAACAATACAGAGGTTTGTATATATATATATTTTTTTTTAAGCAGTAAATGCAGTGTAAGTGATTCATGGCCAATTTTTTAAATTTCTATAAAGCGGCTGTGATCAAAATCTATTTGTAGCTTCATAATAAATTTGCCCCCCACCTACTAAAATTAGTTCTAAGCATACAAAATTCCCATTTGAATATCTGACTGAAAAAACACGCATTGCTCCATGCCAAAGACTGGAGAAAATAGACCTAAAATATGCCATTTTCTCACCAGAAATTGTAATCTCCTGAAATAACATGTGAATTAAAACTCATTCCAAGATTGTTCACATTGCTCCTTGTTACCATTCATAACAAATTATTCGACAAATGTTCTGATTATTTCTCTTCTTTCCTTTTTTTTTTTTTACATTTAAGCAAAATTTTCAAATGACAGACAGTCTTGCAAGGAGAAACAGCCAACAGTACAACCTATCTGAAAACGGAGGGAGTAGCATTTTATTCTCAGCAAGTGCTGGAGGCAACTCACATGATTAAAGACTACAGTGCAAGCTATCGTTAAAAGACTTCTTCCCCTAAGTGAAGACATGTAGTTTGCCACTATACACATCAGAGGCACACAAACCAAAATGAGGTCAAAGTCAAACAAGAAATGCAAATGCCGTGTTCCAAAATTCCTGCTTGCCCCCCTTTTTTTTTTTTTTTTCTGGCTGGAGCAAAGAACAGGAATTTTAACAAAGTTAAAATTAAAATTATAATTTCTTTCTTCAGTTTTTCTCTTTCACTGGTATTCTTGCAAAAAGTTACATAACCATGCCCAGAGAAGTTAACTGCGAATATTGATTCAGGATGCTCATGGATCAGGTTCTTCTTGCTGTGATGATAAAGTTGCACAATACAGAGTTTAACACATGGCTCTTGCCTTTCGGAACAGAAAACTGCCCCTATTCCCATTTTACAGACGGAATCAGAAGACCAAGGCCTAGAGCAGCCAAGAAATCATAGGGAATTAACCATGTAACTAGGGCAAATATGATTCACCAACCTGTGATTTGTAAATCTCAGGCAACACGGGATACACAAACCCAGCAAAGATTTCAAAGTGCATTTGCAAGCTGCCTGCAAAGCGCTGCATAGCCTGGGCTGCCACCACGCCATTTGCTTCGGAAACCTTATATTGTGCTCAGCACAAAAAAAAAGAAAACACCCTTATTCTTCCTCCTGTCTTTATGCACAAATTATATCCTATCCGAACTCTAAATAATGTAACATACAATACGGAATACATATATTTATAGATTTATATTACATACACATTATTATATCAAGATTATAAGATTTTCTAAAATGTACATAATGCTACTTAGAAAAATGCTCAGCAAAACATCAACAGAATCATTTACCCATTATAAACATTCATTTTGAAAACAGAACTTGGTAAAAGAAGTAAATGAATTATATTAGGCAGGAAATTGTTCACTAAATCAATTGTGCTACATTAGAGTTCTTAAAATTAAGACGACTTTCAAGGAGGCCACATGTATATTCCGAGGAGTGCTAAGGTAACAAAAGACATTCCAGAGAACCTTGTGCATCTCTCACATCAATATATATAAATATTTCTGTTTCATCAAATATCTGTTGATATAACAGCTATTTTCCATAGCTGTCATTTTTAACTGGCTGTATTAACCCCTAAATACCTCCATGGAAAAATCAGAGAACATGTGTGTGCACTGTTTGTTCATAAATCTTTACCATTTTAAATCTGTTCAGATGTGGATAGCATCTGGATTCCTTCAAATCAATTACAATTACAATGCTCCCTTCTTAGTCCAACACATTAGACATTTATTTGCTGTCCATCATAATACCCTCCTCTAAAGGAGTATATTTATTGTGTCTTTTAATTACAAAGTACATGTAGAGTGTCATCTGAAATTCAGCATAGAAAGCAACTCTGCATTTCCAGATGTTTAGAAGTACCTTCACAGTGATTTTCACTGTTCAGCACCATAGTACTTCAGGAAAAAATAGAATTATGTATGATCCTTGTCTGCACTCACATATAAAATTTAATTTTCCATTGAAAAGCTACAAGTTAGCAGCAGATTGTCCCCTCAGACATGAACGCATGCTTCCCATTGCATACAGTTCGTCAAAGATTATCCTTAGTTTCTAAATACAACGGAAGGTCCATTTCGCTTCAGGTATACAATCTAATGCCAAGTGCTACTAGCAGTACAGAACTGTAATAGGGCTGTATAATGATTAGAGTTGCATTTAAGTTTTCAAAACTTTGGGAAAGCTCAACTGATTATTGAAATTACTCATGGTGCTGCATTTACTTACTTCCCAGTTTAAACAAGGCTTCTCATTGACAGCTCTCAGAATTGTTTAGACTGGAGGGAGCTGCTGCTGTGCTGTTTGCCTTTGCAGCACCCACAGCTGTGCCCCATACCCTGACACTGCTTTAACCGAGCTGCAGTCACTGAGAGAATCATCTTAAAAAAAAGCAAAAATTCAAGTATGTATTTGAAGGCAGTTTAAGAAAACAGGATTTTTAAAAATAATTTTTTAAAAATAATTATCAGGAATGGTAATACTTAAAGGAATAAAGGAATAACATTTCCTCATTCAATGTGTCCAGTCTGGAGCAAGGGAGTAAGAATAAGAGCTGCAGGACTGGATTGTTTTCAGTGTCAACAGTGGCAGCTGGGTAACACAGAGGGGCTGAGACAGGAGGGAGACCTCCAAGCCTCACCCCAGGGTGAGGGAGGCTCTGGCTCACACTGCCTGAGAAGGGCTCCTGTTCAGGCTGAGAGAAAGTGCTGGGGGCCCCTCTGTGCCCAGACCCCCACACAGCACAGAGCAGTGGTGGCTGCCTGGGAGAGCTGTACACTGGTGCCAAAGATACACCCACCCTCACATCAAGTTCTGTAGGCACCATTCTCCATGTCATCGCTGGCATGGAGCAGCTGCCTCAAGCACCCGGGTGATGTTCACCCAGCAAAGCCAAGCCCTGGCAAAGGCATGCAGCTTCCAGGAGACAACAGTGCAGTGCTCTTTCTCGCTCCCACCCACACTGGGACACCAAATTCTGGACCAGAGAGAGAAAAATAGAGGTTCTCCTACCCAAAGTAGGAAGCATAATGCAAGTTTAAAAACTGAGTTAATTGCATATGACACTGATTGTCAGTCTGCTTTGGCCACTCAGTTGAATACAAGACAGCATTCTTTTGTTCTCGTTTTCATTACCGTCTCTCCCATCCAAATGAAGCAGCTTGTTTTAAATCAAGAATTATCTCAGTTCTCCCTGCTTGAATCATTGTTATTGATCATAGCAACTTCAATAAATCCTGCTGCTCACGCAGTGGCCTGGGGGCCAATACTGAATCTCCCAGCCCTTTGTTCCACATACTGATTCACCTTTTCATCAACGATTTTGACGTAGCTGCTGCCCTTTCGCATTATTACCACGCCCCACCCAAATAATGATTTTATCATTTAATTCTCTTCTAAACCACATTTCGTAAAAGGGAGAAGGAAAAAAAAAATTAAATGCACTGATGGGTGGGTAAACATGCACGAGGTGGGGTTGTCTCTCCACATGACAGACACACCCCACACAAAAACCAGAAACATGCCTTTAATTGGGCAGGTTAACATTTTTCTAAAAGTTACTTTCTAGCCCTATCTGATCACTTTGTCAGGATGAGTAATGCAAAACATTCAATTTCTTGTGGGTTTGGTTCCAGTAGTTACTAAAAGCAGCCAAGTACATGTTTGTTTCTAAACTACTTGAAACCTTCAGAAAGTTATTTTAGCTTTATTTGTGAGCTCTTCACCAGCACGGAGATTTTACTGGCCTCGGGTATATGCAGGAAACCCAGCGCTTCAAAACCATTTCTCTCTGAGTCTTAACTTTATTTTCTCATTTTCCTCCTTGAAGGATTCTTGCTGTTTTCCAGGATGTAGTTATAATTTAAAAAGTAGCCCACTGCCTCCCCAGGCAGAGGCTTGTGGAAACAGGTGCTTCTAAAAAAACGAAATACTTTGGCAGCTCTCTGACCTGACAGAGCTCTGTGCATTAGTATGACACAGTGCCTGCTGAGTTCTCCTCAGCTAATTAGAGGACCCGTATGGCAATGAATGGCCTTGACTATAAATACTTCCTGAAAGATCTCTAACAGAGTCAGAGGAAATGGGAAAAAAATGAGATGCAGCTACAGAGAAACTATTTCAGATGTTTCTTCTTTAAAGGGCAGCTTTTTCTTTCCAAAAGTAAGAGATGAGATGCAGTATCCAAAACCTTCACCAACCTGAACATAAAGATGTATGATGCTATTATAAGCATTAAATATATATAACGTGATATAATAATATATATCCTGTAGATAGAGTATTAAGATCTTGCTATCAAAAGGTGGTTGGAAGTAGGACACAATGCTGAAGCACACAAAAACTTCCATTACCCTGTAGTGACCACTGAAAAATCACCAAATTTAAACCGAGGTCTTGCTCTGTGTGTTTGAACCTTCCCGTGCTGCTCCTTGTGCTCTCGCTAATGGCAGCAGCAATACTCCTACCAACATCAGAGAGGCAGGTTTCACCTCAAAGATAGGTTATCCTTCTGTCCAAGAACTGAATGGTGGAGAAGTCTTTTGGCAATCGCAATGGTCAGTTCAGCATTTCCACTGCTTTGCAGCTGTCTGGCATCTAACTCTGTGGATAACAGGAGTCAGTACTTTATAACAGGAAAAGTGAAGCTTCACCATTAGGGAATGTGTCTGATATTTACTACACTGACAGTAAAGCAATTATATGTAAATTTACTACATACATACCAACTGCTAATTTTACAGTTAGCTCTGTCAGTCAGCCACATAGAAGGCAAAGCAGGGAGAGGGGAAATAACTTCCGATTTCCTGTCTCCCTCAAACTTAAAGCCATGTAAGCAGATCTAGACAGAACACTATATGAAATACCAGAAGTGTAAATATCACAGAAAGACAGAAAGGAAAATGGAAACTTCCTTGAAATGCCATGATTTCCTGTGGTGTGTAAACAGTCTGCTCATTATGACACAAATTAATCTCAACTTAATAGAAAAGCTGATTTTATCCTTTGTCCCATATAAAAAGCTCATAGAAAATGTTAATACAACTTCAGGTGGATATTTAATGTTATAGCCTGTAGTCTGCTTTTGATAAAAATCACTAGTATCTTTTCAATATTTCAACAATCTCTCGCCCTCTGACATTACACAAATCCCCCCATTACATGAATTATGATTAATATACAGGCATCTCCCTGTTGCCTTCAGGTCTATGTGGCACCACAGGACACAGTGATCTGTGCTATTATGTGTCCGCATCGGCTAAATGATGATGAAAGGCAGCAGTGTTTGCCAACACCTTTAGCTGGACTAACTGGTCTCTGTATAAGTCTGAAGGCTCAGGCTGCAATTCCCAATTTTGTGGAAAACTTTGTGCTGCAGTATCCACACACACCAAAACAGGACACTTCATTTAAAATCAGTTTAGCAAAAAGTTCCTGCTGTCCAAGATCTGCGTTGTCAAAGCATTAAACAATCCGCCTGGCCTGGAGTTTGCTGGCTGCCAATGTGCTACCCAAAAAAGAGGAACATTTTTGCATCTCAATAGACCTTCCAGTATCAACAAATCTTTAAACTATAAAATCAGCTACTCTAAGGAAGAGCAGAAATAATGTCTACATTGTACCACGCTGAGGTACATTTTTTGTAATTCCCATTTGAAAAACATACCAATTCCCTGTAAGTACAGCTGCTGGAAACATTTTAATAAGAAAAATAAATTAAAGCTACTCACAGAAGTGTACCAAGCCCCTGAGAAAGATTCTGTTACATACACACAGCTTGGAAGCACTCTCAGGGAAAAAGGTGCGTCCACAGCATATGTGCGTTCACACACATGCAGAGTTCAAGCTATTGCTACTGCACCGTCCCCAGCTCCTGAAAGGTCACAAGCAATTCAGTCTTTTAGGTGCTAAGAAGGAAAGAAATCCTACCCTAATGACTCCCACGAATAATTTACTGTAGCACAGAGTCTGGGAAAGAAACATGTCCATCATGCACGGAAAGAATGCAAGAAAGCAGCATATAAATGGCGTACGCAACCATGCAAAGCTGAAAAACACGCCCACGTAATTTCCAAAAGTTTACAATTATCCTGTAGACACTAGGGATTCCTGTAGGCAACTGTAGATTTTCACCCCTTCCCCAGCTGATCTGTATCGTCTTTGATATTTTATTACATGCTAATCACTCCTAAACTCAGTATCTAGGAAGAACACTCGCAGTATTAACCTCTAAGAAAAAATGTGAAAAACATGATCTCCCCTTTTCCTTCCCCAGTCATGAGAGAACTAAAAAAATGAGAAGTACATGGTTTTACTGCTACTGTCAAACCATTACAAATCATTTGTAATAAGCAGAACCGCTTTATAAATATTGAATAGCCAGTAAAACCAAAGGGATGTGTTAGATTTTTTTTTCAGTCCATTTCTCACAGTGTTTATTCACTGAGTAATCCCAATTTTTGGCTTCCTTTGTGTCAATCTTAGAGGGAAAAAAAAAATAAGGTGTCCACAGTGCTTTTACTTTAGGTTTTGTTTCCTACTCACCAGTAGTCCTGGGATACAGTATTTTGCATGAGCATTCATTGTATGATATGTACAGAAGTACGTATTGATTTAACACACTGCTTTTCGAAGGCCCGACTTCTAGCACAACATTAGCTATTTCTACTATTTCACATTAGGAAAATAAGTTTCTCTAAAAGTGGATAATCATGAGAGATTTACTTAACAATATAGAGTATTTTTTATTTCAGAGGATCACAAAAATTAGCTTTTTCCAGAATGGAAGGGAATAGGAAGTTCTAACAAAGGCAACTTGCCCAGTTTTGAGAAAAGAGAAAATTAAAATATTGTAACTAAGGAAAAGACCCTGACAAGTCCTTAGTACAACAGAGTTCAAAGAGCAAGGTAGCTAAAGGTGTACGTAAAAGTCATTCCTCTTTGAAGGTGTTGGTATGGTTTCACCAGTCAGTATGGACTTACTCTGCTAACAAAACCTTTTACAAAGCTTATAAAAGAAGAGCTGAGTTGTGTAGATTTTAAAATGCAAGGAACTAATTTAATACATTGTTAAAACACAAAAATGAGACCTTTTTTTTTCCTTTTCAGAAAACCATAGAAATTACAGGTACTTTTTACACCTGAATATCCAGAAGTGATTAAAATATTTCTGCAGTAAGAAAAATACCGATTTGAAAAAATTATATATATCAGTGCTTTTGCATAAAGATCTTTTAAAAGTGTCTGAACTTGGTTTTTAAAAGAGCATAAGAAGCAGCCGGTGTACAGTTTCCCCTTTTATATTCACCAGTGGCTAAAACTGGTAACAAAATGGCCTTATTTTACTACTTACTAAGTAAGATTTTAGGGTCCAGCTACCAACCAAATTTAGACCTTTACAGAGCTGATTCTGCATACTACCATGTCCCTTTACAGATTTTTGTTCAGTTGTTTAATTTTTTATTAGTCAAAAAACAAAATTAAAATTATTTCTATTCTGATAACCTACAATATAAATGTCTCCTCTAAGCCAATATGTCTGTGCAGTGCTAAGAACCACTACAAGAACTGAAGTGCCATGTTAACTAGCATCACCCATACAGCATGAATTCCACTTGCAGTCAGATACATGTATATATTTATGTACATATTTCAAAATGGAGGAGAGAAATATAATACTGCCATTCACAGTGAGCACACACCCACGTTTGCAATAGGGAACTTGTCATATCATAACTGCTTCTCATACACTTAAAATCTGATAACTATTCATGATCTGTATGGTACAAAAGACTGTGATGCCCCTAAATTGCACGAAGCCTTTAAGTGACAGACATTATTTTAAAATATCAATAATATTTTTAAGAACACTGATTTAATTTAGAAAAAGTCTGTAAGGCACATGTATACAGAGACAGATATAACTATGTACAAACTTAGCAGACCCCAGAATAAAACATTTATCTTGCCTTTTGTCTTCCTCTGACATGTTGTGCAGTCTCACGGGAATAAATGCTATGGTTACAAATGTTCTTATAAAAGATGATAAAGAAAAATAGATGATCATCACTTCCACTCTAGTGATGTTTGTCTGTGGACTGACTGCTCCTGTAGCAAGTTTCTACTGGTTCAGACAGGGAGCAGCCCCTGAAAACATACAGTGATGACGCCAGGAGAAAGACACTTACTTGTCTCCCTGTTCATCTCCTCAGAATTTGAGAGCTTTTCTAACTTCAGATTTCTCTGCAGTGGGAAAAGGATACCTTGACAGAGGGGTAAGTCCCTTATACAAAAGTCCTTTTGTTTCAAAAAGAAGACAGAATAGGAATTATTTGTGGGACAAATATTCTCCTTATCACCCAAGCTTCTTCCTTTTCTCTTTTTATTTTTTTCTTTTGCTTCCAAGGCAACCAGGCAAGTGTCAAAATTGATATATAATTATGTTGCTTTACAAAAAAAAAAGAGGTTACTTTTTATTAATATTTAACTCCAGTTTCATATTCTAATAATGTGAAATCTTGCCTAAGTGTGAACTGTCACACCACCACAAAATTTAAGAGGCAATTAGTTGTTTTAGTGTAATAGATGTGCAGAATCCTGGGGATCTAAACCTTCCTTCTCTAAGTGCACCATCCACCTGCACAATCAGCACGAGCGACTGAACAAAATTCAATCACACCTAAATAGCAAAAGCAGAATCTCTGGCTTACTAATACTACAGCAATATATACAATGTTTTAGGCAAACACTTTAGACCATTTACCTGACAGTTTAGGCCTACAAGTCTGAGTCTTTCAGTCTTTCCTTGATTTACCTTTTTTCTCATGTGTGCAAAGATACCCAACCACATTACTCTGGAACTGAAGAAATTATTTACATGCCTAAATAAACACAACATACATGTAATAATAAAAAGCAAGAGGGGGGAAAAAAAAAAAAAAAAAAAAGGTGCTTCCTACCCGTAATAAGGACTGGGATTCATCCTTTGTCTTGCTGTCCCCGGATCCAGGGTAGGGCTGGGTGAGCTGCCCCGCTTTCTCCACCGCTCCGGCTGGCACGCCCTGCAGGAAGCCCTTGCTCTCCACCGCCAAGCCGTAAATGGGCCGTGCAAGATGGGCAGCTTCTACATTTGGACTATCCCTTAAAGGCTTTGGTTGCTCTTGGCCAACGGACACTGGAGTCAATAAGCCTAGACTGGTCTGCGTGTATGATGGGCTCCCCCTCAAAATGTCTGTTCCTCTCCAGGTCACGTTGCGAAGATCATCACTGGGACTGTCAGCCCAACCTTTCTCCTTGAGCACTTCCTTATCTTCTACCTTTTCCCTCTTCACTATGCTGTCAGATATGGACTCCCCCATTTTGGGGTCTGGATTAATCAGACTGTAGACCTTGAGGTCAATTTTTGGCTCCTCCTTGATAGATGAAACACCTTGACTGTCTTCCCCATTGGCTGTAGTGACGTCCATCTCCTGACAGTGCACAGTGTTGAAGTGCTCTAGTAGTGACTGTGTGTCAACAGCCGTGAAACTGCACTGACGGCATTTGTAGCAGTTGTGTACTCTCCTGGAAGGAAATGAGAAGTATATTAACCTGAGAGTCTCCCCTTGGCCTTCCCTCTCACAGTGGTTTCACCTACCAAGATGAAGAAAATAAATTGAACTTACAGTAGGATTCCCTCTAAATTAAGCAAGCAGGCTTACTTTGGTGTCTTATACAACATGGGAAAAAATTCATCTGGTTTTTCCCCCCACACCTTGCAATAGTCTCCTATCATTCATTCACACTCCACTGCATTATTCTAAATGTCATGTAAATTTCACTGGGATTTTGTGGTTTTTTTCCTCTTCACTTTGCTGCAATACAATTTTTACTTTCTATTGATATAGAAACGCTTAAGTAACATATTTTTTTCAACCAAAATCAAATAGTTAGAAGAGGATAGTTGACTTTGTGTAAAAAAAAAAAAAACCACCCACTTTGTACAATACAGATCTATGCTAGGAAGTTCAAATGTTTTTTAAAATTATTTTGATTTCCATGAATTTCATATACCTTTGGTAGACAAAGATGTTTTTGAATGGCACTCAATGGTTACCTTATGGGTAAGAATACACCAAAGAACAGAAGACTGTACACAACAGATAATACTTTGTAAGATGCTACTCTAAAGAAAAAGTGAAATAGTCAGCTGTGTCACTATGAGATGTGTTTTCTTGTCAAATACAGAAATGCTTGGGCACAAACTGTGGAGCAGTGTGGAATAACACTCCTTCCTGTTTTTATCCTAGAAGCTTATATAAAGTACTGCATTACTAAAATATGTAAAGCGTATGTTGCTACATGAGAACAACATGTTACCCATTTACTGTATCTATCCTAGGAACAGAACACTGTTTATGAGCTCTGTAATGCTATTATGAATAATAGTTTGTAGCACGGGAGCTGCCAGAGTCCTCCATCAAGCTCCAGGCCCTGCTGTACCAACGCAGAGTAAAATACTGTCCCTGCCCTTCATCAAAATATATGTAACTCTGTGAAAGCTTCTCCCTACAGACACACTCACACATCCACACCCCAAGCATTCCAAGTCACAACAGCATCTTTAGCCAAGCTAAAAAATGAGACTTTTGCTATCCACACAGGACAAAACTTGTATGAAAAATCTGTTACTGCCCTGACAACTCCAATTGTTAGAACTAATTCTTTTGAGGCCAAATCTTAGTCTCAGTGAAGTTGATGGCAAAACTCCCATTGACTTTGGTAAGAGCAGGATTTGGCTCTTGGTGCATCTGTAGAACTAGAATGATACACAGAATGTCCCATTTAGACTATGATAGTTTAGAAGGGACAACTTGCCAAACTTACTAAACCCCCTTGTCTTCCTTCTTTCCTTTTGTTGGAAAAACAAACCATATGTTATTTACATTGTCTGATTTTCTTGCAGTTGTGTCAGTGCACAGACATGAGTCCACATTCAGATTCAAGCTTTTTAGCCCTTGTGCAGTATCAGTTTTCTTTTTGTCATTTTCCATATTTATATTCATTTTAAGGGACTAGCTGGGATCGTTCAGCTATGCGAAAAATAGAGTCAGCTATTCTCCACATAGCCTTATGGCAACAAAATCTACTTGTGGGAGAGCAAGCTGTGGGTTAAAATCCTGTTCTGGCTGTGTTCCTTTTTCTTCATTGTACAATTGTGTTTTATTAAAATCAGCTTGTCTCTCAATGCGACACTAATACATTCTCTCTTGCAACTTCATTCTTTTCTAAACCAAGCTTAATTCTCTTCTGAACAAACCCTAGAAAAAAAAAAAAAAGTGCTATCTGATCAAAACCCATTTCAGAAATACAAAAAAGTCAAGTTATAAAGAGGGTCAGCCCTGTAAAGGTGGGATACCATCAGGGAAGTCCAAGTTAGACAGGGGCTAGTTATGTTAGAAGCCAAGTTAAACAAGACACCATTTGGGGCTAATGGCTCAATGACATACACTCCCCATGTGAAAGTTTATCAATCCTTTGGGAGGCTACTTAGTCCTAAGTGTCTGTTGTTTAACTTGGCTATTTCAATAGCTAAACCCCTTTCCTAACTTGGCTCTCATCTACAGATATCACACCTCCAAACAGCTGATCTTTTTCTACCTAACTTGTCTTTTTTTTCTCCCTTCCACACTAGCTAAAAGTTTTTGATCAGGAGCACTACGCACCACAGGCATGGTACCACACTTCTGAGGTCACAAATAAATGATGAATATTAGATGCAGTTATAACTGCACAGATAAGGGCCAGCTAAAATCACCTTTATTACATTGAAGATCTGTTCATTTAAATTATTTATAACTGATTCAAAGAGAGTCATACAAGCATTCCTTCATTTTTTGTGAGACTGTGGTAGGCACTGTTATATGGAAGAGACAAGGACTGATTTAAGTAGATAGTAACACAACAGGCCTCTTTTTTTCAGGACGTATACTTTTCTAGTATGCATTGAAATGTAATCTCTGCCATCGACATTGTAAATCTTGATACTCCACATGGGTTTGTCCTTTATATTATTCTATCCCAAAGCTCCAAAAAGTAAGCTTAAGTTTTGAACAGTCTAATCTAAGACATAGTCTCAAATAATGAAGTAACTATCATCAGCTATTAAAGAATTTTTGAAAGTTGGAAATTTAATTCTTTACCAGAACAAGGCACAAAATGTTTTAATCTCTGACTGTTTTCACTCCGCCCTGATAACAATCAAGGAAACAAGTTGGCAATGCTTGATTTCTTTTTATACTAGAATTTAAATGTACCCCGTGTTTGTAAAGGCCCAAGTTACACCTACATTCTGTGCACAAAGCTCCTCAAAGCTCAGCAACAAAATGATTAAAATTCCAATTTGCAAAGTACACAATAAGCACTTCCGTGCGTTACCTGAAAGTTATACCTAAACCATGGTTCTACCATCTGAAACTAAAGTCATCAGGTGTGATACAGTGTATTGGTACACAGCTGATCGAAGGAGAGATGTTTGAGGCAAATCTCAGTATGGAAGAAAGTGATGTAAATGAAGAGGAAACAGCATTCTCCCTTTTGTGATTCTGCTTACACACCACATAAGCAAACTAACAGCAGGCTCAAGCCATAAACTGGCATTATCTTCCATGTGGAGCTGGGATGGCAATGTCATCCCATCCACTGATGTCACTTAGCATTAATATTTTCACTACAAAATAAATCAGAGACCTGATTATTCATGGACATTAAAACATTTCTGGTGCAATCCCAAGACTAAATGTCAAGAAAATCAGGCTAAACCTTTGCTGCACTGTTACATTCTGGCCACTTAATAAAATCCTCTCATTACCTATTTTTATTAAAATGTACTTGAATTGGGTGCTATGTAAGGATTTTCCCTTGAAAAATCTTGAAGTTGGATAGATTAGATGGAAGGTTTTTTTCTGGATTTAATCTTCTTACTTCAGCTCTCTAATAGTCTGTGATACTCCTGACACTAGTCAGTTACTAATTAAGTCTTGTTGACATAGTTCTAACTAGTCTGAAGTATTACAAAACACTGTCTTCTACAAAACAATTTTTTTTTTTTACCTGAAGACATTCCTAGGCTCTAGGGCATAGAAAATATTCTGAATGAAGGTAGCACTGTCGTATCACTTCCATTTTTTTGCATGTTTTGAATTTCATTCTGAATATAATAATTACTCGTATTTCTCACGAAGAAACAGGCTCATGTAACAATTATTTTTGGGATGGATTCTGCACTCAGGCATGTGAGGAAAGGAAAATAATCAGAAGGAAAGACAGCAATCAAAGCAAGTAAGAAAATTCAGCAGAGGGTCAAAAAGGGGAGGGGAATGGACAGAGCAGAGAGCAAGGCCAAGATGAAAGGCAACTAAATGCCACTGGCAAGAGCAAACAAGTTCACAGCAGTGAATTAAGGTATCAGGAGGATGGAAAAGGTCCTCACAGCTGCAGATATTGTTCAATAAGTAAAGGCTCCTGCTCTGCAGAAAAAAACAGGAGCTGGAGGGCCTCCACTTACACTTTTGCCTTCGGCTGGCTTCTCTGGGGAGTGTCCTGAAGGCTCCACATTTCCATAATTTGCACCTCTTTAGAGGCTGCTCCAGCTTCTGCTGCCTCAGAGTGCAAGTGGGCATCCCCCACGTGCCTGTCCCCGACATGCAGCCCCAACACTAAGGAGGTGTGAGCTCTGAGTAGCTCCTTGCCTTTTACATTTATCTTTAAGAGGTAAGGAACTACTTAACTTGAAATTAACTCAAAATTAATTAAAAAAAAGAAGAAACTCTCCATAACTGCCATCATTCACATTTTTGAAATATCTTTATTAGAAAAATGATTCTACAACATTTCCAAAGCTTCTATTTAAGTCTAGTTTCTTCTTATGTTTTGCAGTTGTTTAATGAATCACTACCCTACCTTCCTTTAGAAGCAGTTTAGAGCCTTTTTCAGCAAAGCATTTTTATTTACTACTAGCAATGATCAAATGCTTTCTGTGAAAGTCTTTTTTGACAAATAAGGATTTACATGAAAAATTCATTTTTGCAAAAATGAGAAAATGCATTTCCTCACATCTTTTAGGAAAATAAAAACCAAAAAAGCCACTTCTGCAAGAAGCCTCTTTCATTTTTAAGAAAAAAAAAAATAAAATTTAAGAATTAATTATTTTGGAGCAAGCAAGTAAATAATCTCTAGACTAAGTGATCCGAGATGCAAAATTTCCCCAAATACTCAGTATGATTTTTATCTAAGTTACAAGTATTGGCATGTTTTAGCTCATCAAAATAACAGAGTTTTGAGGAAAAACAAAGCTTCACAATGAACATGAAGAGTACCTGATTTTCCTTAGAGTGATAATGGAAAATGAGTAGCAGCAAACTTAGAAAATGGAGGCCAATAAACATTCTGGGATTTTGAGTAACCACATTTTAGTGGGGTTTAAATACAAATAAACTCAAGTGCAATGTAATTCATTAACTTCAAACTTAACTGAACAGCTTTTAAATAATCATGTCAAGAAATACTGAATGAGCACTAAGTATACATTTCTGTAGACAGGTAATTTGGAAAGAACTGCTTCTGCAACTTCTAATACCGCTGCAAAGGAACAATATTAGGATACAGATTTTTTTTTCGCTAGCAGACATAGCGAAATTGTAGATGTAAAGCCAAAGGAAAACAAAACAAAACAAAAATTAAGTGTGCTATTCATGCATATGACTCAGAAACTAAAATAATCAGAAATTCAGACAAAAAATACACTAACCAAAACATGTAAATAGCATCTAAAGCCAGTTCTAATACTGACAGAATATCAAGGGTAAATTTAATATGTGAACACTTTCTGCCACCACATTAATGCTTAGTATTGTTTAGCATTAGAATCCATTCAGATCCATTCATTATTAACTAAATGGACAGTATCTAGATATATGTGCATGTATAGTATTTTAAATACATCAGAAATACATAACGTGTGGCATAACAGCTTTAATGAGGTAAACTCTTCTGAAGCCACGGAGAAGGGCAGCTAGGATGTGAGCTGACTCTACATCAGCATGTTTCTGAGTGTCACGTTAACTCCAACATTGCTATTTTATAGATGTTATACTTTTTTAGCTCTGAACTATTCTGTATCTTTAGTTCATACAAAAATACAAAAAGGAAAAGAAAATACATCTCAAATACAGAAAACCCTTCTATTAAGAAAAAAAAAAAAATAAGGGCCTGGTATTAATAATAAAAATAGAAGCTATAATGCCCCTGAAGTCTCTCTTCCCATTTGTTTTGGTTTGATAGAGTGAAAACTAGGTTATGCATAGAAAAGAAGTAAAACTTGCTGGTGTTTGTCATGACAGAGCACCTACAATAAACTGAAAAAACTTCTGTGATTGTGAGGAATACAACAGTGGGGAAAACAGCAGCAGTACATGTAGAACAGAAAACTCAAACTAAAAGGTGAGGAGGGCAGGAGAAAAGTAAAGAAGCTGGCATTTATAGGGATATTGTACTTCACTTTAATTACACAACATCCTCAGAATACTCAATAATGTCATAGACAGAACACTTAAAACAATGCATTGTTTAGGGTCTGAAACAGAATAGACTAATTTTGGACAAGTTGAGATTTGAACACTGAAGTGCATCTCTTGATTTTCCAAAGTGCAGTTCCCCGCGACAACTGCCAGAGCCGCAGGGTGCTGAGCCTTACGAAGAAGAAGCTACTGCTACCCTGCCTCTGACTTAGCACTTAGTTTTGAAAGTCATGGCTTCTCCTTTCTTTGGGAAAAAGGATTTTAACTACACATGCTTGTAAAAACTTAAATCACCAGCTGCAGCAAAATAAAAGTGCTTTTTTCAGTCCAGGAGCCATTTCAATCTTCCAGTTATTTAACCACTAAAAAAAGATTGTGCCATGCCCCAGCAGCGGACAAAGTGCTGCCTATGGAGTTCTACAGCATGGCTCAAAGCTGCTATAATAATGCTTGGAACTTAGATACCACTTTTCATCTTCAAAGCAGTTTACAAACATTAACTAATTAATCCACACAACATCCCTCAGGCCCACTTGGATCAAAAACGGGGCACTGCATGCTGGGACCTGAATCCTCCGTGGGCCCAAGCTCCAAATTAAAGATGAGCAATCTGCTCTTTTTTTTTTTTCTTTTTTTTTTTAAATAGACTCCTGATACATTGCCAGTGCAGCCCTCTGTTGGGCAACATTTGGATGCCCCCAGCTTTAATCTCTATTAAAGTATCATGCCCCAGTCTGCCTTTGTTAATTTTGGATGTCTTGGAATCTATTAAACGTGGCACAGTTTCTTGAGCTCTTAACAAAGCTTTAGCTTTGAAAATGCATCTTCTTTTGTCTTCATTCTAGCTGGCTTCCATGCAAAGATCTTTTAGATGAGATAGATACTGAGTTTTCCGTTGTTGTTGACGCATTAGCCTTAACTATTAACATATTCAGCATGATTTTCTAATATTTAACATCGCTTTTGCAGCGGCACGTAACTGTTGCTCTTTACAAAGCTCGAGAGCCAGCTCCTGCTCTGATGTAAACTGGACTGCCAGTTTACAACAGCCCAGGAACTGACCCAAGAACTTTAGCAGGGAGTTGGCTGCCACTATGACATTGTGTCAGACTGAGTCAGGAGACTGGCTGCATCCACCTCCAAAAAGGAACATTAGCATTTAAAATAAATAGAATGACACTGTAAACCAGCAACACGAAAATAAGCATCTGCAAAAGGATCTTGGGGGATGACATCAACAGCCAAAAGAGTGTCTGCTCCCAGTGTGAAACCGACACCAAAACAGCAGTGGAATGCTCTTAAACTAATTATTGCGTTGCTGGACTTGGGAATGGAAAATACTACAAAAAGGTAGTACATTGAAGCACTGTTACGAGCATGAAAGGATTCATAGTCTATCTTGGAAAGTAAAGCCATTTGTGTTCCTCCTGAATGAAGATGCCAGCTTTCTGGTCTAAGTCTAAGCCTAAACTAAAATAGTACCTACAAGATTCTGGGTGGAAAACAGTTGACCAAACCTCAAGTATGCTGAACTTCAGCATCTGCACACAAATCCAAATCTCCCTCTTCTTTGCACAGGTTTAAACATATAATTAAATCCACCAATTTAGCTGGTGGTTTTCCAAAACAAAGTGGATGTTGGATTGGACTCTGGCTGTAAAGATTTATATCTATACGCATTCATATTTTGATTTCCAGTTTCCTCAAATGTTTGGAGAATGGTGACATTTAATTAAGGAACTAAGGGAGGGCTGTTTATTTGGGTTCCTATCATTAATCATTCGAAACTTCACTGTACCTGTAGTGTCGGGAAATCTCTTCTTCCACTTGGGTGGTAAAGTCACATTTGGTACATGAGTGTTCTTTGTTCTCCTTGAGCGTCAGCAGGCCCTCAGCCCCTGGCAGGGCGTTTGTTTCTGGTTTGACATCAGACACTTGGGCTTCATGTGCATTCTCATAGTGGAGCAGGAGAACGTCCACGTCGGGAGTGGAGAATGAGCACTGATGGCACTGGTGTTTGACTCTAGAGCTTCCTGTCACCCCTGGAGACAGGTGTAAAAGCAAGAGAGCACAGTGGGAACAATTACTTTTTCTGCAAGCAAATGGGTAAGTAATTTCTCCAAGGTGCTTTTCTGGGCTGCAGAGGCCTCGGGGACAGAACTGACAGTGCTTAATGGTACATTTATGAATGTTGTGTAGCTGCTGATAGTGACGGAGAAGTGGGCCCACCACTATTACATCAGGGCCATGGCTCTTTGAGTACCTAAAGTCACAGAACTGACAGTTGTAGCTTGTCACCATGCTGTCCTCTGCTCCTTTGCTAGTCAAGTCTTTCTTTTTTGCCACACTCACACCCTTTTCTGTCTTTGTCACTAACTCCCCATCTGCATTTTTGGCTAGATCATTCTGGTTAATGACAGATCCCCTAGAAAGCTTATCATTCAGATCTGGGTGAAGGCTTCCTGCCTGGCTTCCCCCATGCTGTTTGCTGTAATGTTCTAATAGTTTCAGTGAGCTGGACGATTCACAGCTGAAACTGCAAAATTTACACCAGTAGTAACTGGTTGTATCGGTACCATTTTGTCTAGAGGAATCTATTGGCTTGATGGGCACCGAATATCCAACTGGTGTATCATCTCCTGCTTTTACAGTGATTCTGTCTTGCCACTTCCCCAAGTCTCCAGAATCACATGGTCGAAGAGTAGGACTGGATTTATTGGAGTTTTTCTCTGAAGTTTTACCAGAATCAGAGGAGGGAAGGGTTGCTTTCATTTTGTTTGGGTGAGTCTGTAAGAAGTGTTGCTCTAGTTCAGTGGAGGAGTTGCCCATGTAGGTGAAATTGCAGAATTTGCAGCGGAAGTACTTGGTGTTGCCTTGGCAATCTGGAGTCTTCCGCCCAATTCCAATAAAGGTTCCACCTAAGGTAACCTGTGAATAAAGAATAAAATCATTTTAGCTCCACTGTACAATATTCAAATAGAAGGAAAGGAAGACAAAAATGTAAACAGAGAGCTATTAATTCATAAACCTCTTTTATTAACCATCACCACTATTTTCATTTGTACTAATGTAGTAAGATATCATACATACACTCTATGATATTTGCAGCATTTGTTGCTGAAGATTCTGAAATGTTTCACATAGCTGAATATATATTCCATATGAATAATAAATATATTTGGGGGGGGGAAACTGAGGCACACATACACAACATGATCTTAACTCAGCATTCTCTGACAGGACTGTTTCTTACTTCATTGAATCACTAAATCATGACATTGATAGAAGATCCAACAATCAGTTCCCATATTCCTGAACTCTTTGACAGGAATCTTTGCTGGGAGTCTATACCAGGTGTGGAATAAAAGAACAGGCCCTCAGTCTTTTTCTGTCAATACATTTACATGTTTTGATCATATACATGCTTGATAGTCCATGAGAATTGCTTTCTAAATGACAACAAACAAAAATTAAATTGGAAATAACAAATTCAGTTTGCTACGTTGCAGTACGACTAGTTCTTATATTCTTCAGCAGTATCCAGTGTCTGCCAGCATGCATTTTAACACAGCCAACAGTGGCTGATGTCTGAAATGAATGGCAGTTTTCTCAAGGATTACTCAGTGCAGAGACTCTCCAAGGAAATCTTCTGTTTCTCTCATGCACAGAGCTCAATTTAGTAAAACAAGGATGGAAAAACTACAGTAGAAAAATGGCATGTGGCAAAGAAGCCTAACACACCTAAGTCCATGACATCACTAATTAAAAAAATAAAAATAAAAAAGGCAGGTCTACTTAACTGTTCTCATGATCTCTGAGCAAAATGGTCTGCAGGAAGGAAACAAGGCTTCCAGGGCTTATGTTATTAAACCCTGTGCTCTCATAGCAGGCAGGCCTGCCCTTCCCAGGAGTGCACCACACCTGCTCGTGACATCAGGGGGAGATTTGCTGCTCCTGTACAACTGGTTCCAAGGCCAAAGAAAGAATCTCCTGACAAAAATGTCACCACTGCTCTTTTTCCTGAATAGCAAGTAGTGTACGGCATCTGAAGATAATTCCTTATTACACCTGAAATCCACAGACATCTCCTTTGCCATCATCCACCACTACACCATCTACCTCACTCTATCGAGGACATGGGTAGCATGCCCTTGTGCCACATTCTCAATTTGTACACCCAAGAGATGCCTTACAGGGAATATAAAGTTTCCACACAGGGTCTGATTTCCATTCTCCCAGACAGTAAGTGTATTACTACATTTCTGCAGGATTCAGTTCTAATGCATTAGGCAAATGGTGTGATTATTTTTCTTCTCCTCAACAGCTGTGCCACAAAGAAAACGTGATCATTGCTCATTCAGTATCACCATACGAAAAGACTCAGACATACAGAGAGCATGAAATGTAAACATTTTTAAATTCATAAAATACAAATGCCTTTTAGCCATGTAGCTCAGAGAATGAGATGCTAACCTTTGCATCCCATCAGAAATGAACATGTATAACGAGTCAAGGAGTTGCTAACTCATGCTATAATAAACTGCTATTAAACCTTTTATTAAATGAATTGAAAATTTCTTTGTTTGTTTAGGAAATATATCTCATTAGGCAATCAATGGTTAGTTGGGCAGCCAAATGGCTAGGACTTAGCTGTAATAACATTTTTACTTAAACTGGAGCTCCCAAGTTCTGATATCAAGTTATAAATTTCGGTTTGAATAGGCTCTTTGGAAGAGAGATGTTTTAACAGACCTTCTGTATTGCAGGTACAAGAACTGGAGACAAAGCAATGCTGAGCCTGATGTACTGACAACAGTAGGAATTGAGCCTGCTTCACATTATCTGGCACTTCAGGTCCCCATCCACTACATTATTTTCACATTCCATGTCTCATGGTGTTGAAAGGCAACTTGAAGAAAGCACTGATGGAATTATGGTAAACAGAAAATAACACTGTGTGATTGCATAAGTTGCAAGGTGATCTGCTTTTGCTCATTTAATTAGACACTTATGGTTGTTCTATGCACACACAGAAAACTAACCAAAATGCTTAACCTTAAGTGGCTCTATTGAGTGAATACATCCATTACTCTCAGCTGTCCATCCACACATAAGAAACCTATTTGCAGACACTCTGTGTAGACACCAGTTAGAAACTGTGAGTGACAATAATACCAGCTGCTGTTCACTGCTAATTAATTGTATTTCTGAACACTGGAAAAACATATTATTAGTACTAGCATTTTATATAATCAACTCGAAATCACGTAATTTCTGTAACTTTTGCTAATCCTGCTTAGTGACCTACATAGCGAATTTGTGTCCCAAGCTAATACAACTTCTCTGCATCACAAGAGGATAAAACACAAGTATTTTCACACTATTTGTGTTAATCTCTTACAAGGGGCACGCACGATCTTTACAGCACTGGAATGTAACTGATTACCAATTTTGAGGCTAGCATTTCCCTGACTATTCTGCAACAATTAAAAATAGTGTGTGCCATGGGGAAAGCATGTACCTGAAAGGTAACACAGGGTCATCTTAATGTTATTACACTCAAAAGCCATTTTGCACACATAACAACTCCTTCTGAAAGCCTCCTTGGGGGCATCAGGTAAAGAGAACTGAAGAAACTGGCAAAAAGGTTGGGAGATGCACTTGAAGTGACAGTATAGACTGAAGCTGTTTCAGCTTTCAGCCAGCCAAATTTGGAATAAGCCTACCCATTTGCAGAACTATTTGGATTCATGCATTCTGCTCAAGTCTTGGCTTGACCTTCAAGTTTTTCAGTTACATATTGTATCTAAAGATACAGGTACTAAACTTCCCTGGCTCACTCTGACCTGCCCCACAAGAAGAAAATAAAGGAGAAGAGAAGAAAGGAGAAAATATATATACATATACCCTAGAAGTCAGTATCTGTGGTATCAGAAGTGATAGCTTCTTGTATTTATTCCCCTATTTCATTCTCATCCCAGCAAAACCCAGTCCCCTGCTTTGCCTTGATGAAGTTATATTTTCTTAAGTAGACACTTCTCCCCAACATAAAGAAGAAACTAAACAAAAGCAACACTAAAATTCTGCAATTCTATTACAGCAGTGCAGTCCAAAGTGCCAGCTGACATAATTACTGGCAGTCACAAGTACAGGTACAGCTTGCATTAGAAATGTTTATATACATCTATATACATCAACAGTTCCCTCAGTAAGCACAGAAGAAAATTAATCTTCATCATTCTGTTTTTAAAGGGAACCTAACATAAAAGGCATACTTTTGGATTGTGGAAACATGACTTTGTTCTTTCCTTCACTGTCACTTGATTATGAGACCTTGGGATTATCACTTACTCCTGAAGCACCTGAATTCTGGAAATATAATTGGCATTATTATGCTGTATAAAGGAAGTAGAGCTATTAAAAAAGGTTCTCCATCATTGTGCTTGAGATGGTTCCACTGACATTCTTCAAAAATTGCTCTTCAAAGTCACGTCTCAGTCTGGGATTTCACAGTAAGACTCCCTGAAACTCAAACCCTTTAATCATTAATTCATTAACAGGGAAAATTATCAAAATCTGTAAGACTGGGAAAGAATTTATCACACGGGTTGAAGTTCGTGAGTTAATACAACTAGACTATCTCTTCATACACCATGCACATTTCCAAAAATAGCCAGAAAGAAGAGAAAAGATAACACGATAATTGATGATGTTTCAAGACGTACTTTCTAAAGCATGTTGGCAAGTACTTTAACAAAGCTGTGTAATTGTACTATATGTTTCCAATAGAGATGTCTCTATTGCCTTAATTAGTCAGACTGAAAACAGTCATTTCATTGAAGAGATGGACTTGGGCAAGAATAGGTGTTTTCTGTACTTTTTAAAAAGTGTCTTTTCAATTTAATCAGTCCTTGATCCAAATGCTACCCTATTCTCCCACCTCCTTTTTGAAGTTCAATTCTCAATTTTACTACACTGAAGCAGTTTACAAATACTGCTTACAGAAAATTATATTAAAAAAATAAAAAAAGCCAGCTCCTGTAATCATACAATTCATGAAGAAAATTCTACAAGCAGAAACCAGTGGCTTATATCAACTAAAGAGATTCAACTGCAAGGCTTACATGCACGGGGTATAGCTGTCTTTGACCCCTGGCTTCTTCTGTAACTACTGATTAGAAACTAGACCAACCATCTGCATTGGTACATCAAACGTTAATAAATCTTTTTTTTTTATTACCTGGGTTACATCTTTGGCTAATCAGGAGGTGAAAGGCTCCAGATCCCTTACCAATCTCCTGAGCCATCCAGTCTGCCTTTGCCAATTACTCTTAATCTTCTAATCCTAAAATATTTTCTAATGCTCTTGTTTATTCATTTGCTTTGTGCAATATAGCATCCAGAACATTTTAACCATCCCACATTTATGAAGTTCTTCATGTCATGCAGGCCAGAACAGATTCCTGGCTTTCATGCAAGTTTGTGTAACACCACCCAGTTCTCTAACCTCCGCTACGGAGAACTCACTCCCTCTCACTCTCTTGCTCTCTGCATGTAAAACTAGGAGAATCTTCAGAGAAAATTCTTAAAACTATTTACCATACTGTAATTAATTTATAGGAAGACAGAACTATGTTGCACAAGTGAGGCAAAGACTCAGGGCAAAGTCCTATATTCGTACTTACCAAAACAAGAAAGCAAACTGTTGGGTCACATTCATTCAAGATGAGTGTATTCTTCTCAAGATCTATTCTGTTGCCATTGAGGTCAGTATGGTTTTTGACATTAGAACTTAGAAGGTATTTTTAAAACAAAGACTGTGACAGAACAATAACAGGACTTAAATTAAGCTCAGGAGACCAGATGTGCAAAAACAACAAAAGGAACACAGAATTAAGACTTTTGTTTGCTAGCTAATGCTAGTAGACTAATATCTACACCTAAAAGGAGCACCATCCCTTCTATTTTCTCTCTGTATAGATAAAATTACCAGACAGTTCCTTGGCTACTGTAAACTCACACAGCCTCACAGACTTCAAGACAAACTTGCACTGATTTACACCAGAAGAAAAACTAGCTGCTCTCCTTTTTCCCCAGCAACTTTATTTTTTGAGCTCTCATAATTTCTGTGGGCTAGCTTACCATTTTTTTATATATATATATATATAAAATATATACTT
>JANHFX010016661.1:0-43066 GCA_027560015.1 Chloroceryle amazona | reverse complement strand
TTGGCTATTACTAGTCTCACCAACTTTCTTCATTAACCTCTCTTAAAACACTATCAGATATCCCTGACATAAAGATGAGGAATATTAACACATAAACAACTTTGCCTTGAAGGCTGTGAATATACATCACGTCAGTTGTTCCACAGAAACTGCCCATATGAATGCTGAGAGTAGACTACTTCTCACTGAAAGAAGGCTAAAATAGCTCATTTCTGTCACACAGCAAGTGAATGTTCCCAGGCACTTATTATTTAGCTGCTGACATGCTGTAAATCACTGCATCATTCAGAATAGTAAACTTGCTAATGTCGCCACAGAAATTATATAAAGAACTTCTACTGCATAGAACAATATGAATCATTATTTATGAGCTATAGTCAGTATACAATTTAGATGCCCGTAAGACCACAGGTGCTTTTTCACATATTTTTTATATATATGTATGCAGATATGTATGAGAAAAAGCAGAATATATATGCATACACACACAAATATATGCATATGAATGTATATATATGTGTGTTTGTTGCACCACCACTGATTTCTCCACCTGCCCCCATTTCTTTTTCCTATCTGTGGTTTAAAAGAGATGACTGACTCCTGTATTCATGAGGTGTGACTCTCTAGTCTCCAGGTCTGATCATGACCCAGAAATGAGACTCAAAATAAACAGGTATGCACACATGCAGGTGCAACACCCTAGAGGCCTTGACAGCCTTCAGTTTAAGCAGGGAAGTCCCCAGGGAGAGTCCACAATGCAGCTGACAGGTGAAAAGGGCCTTCTGGGACATCACACCTTCATACAAGTTCTGTTCTAGCACACCCTTCAAGATCTAGCACAGCACAATCTAGTTCAAAAAGATCAGGATGCATCATATCCAGTAACAGTTGGTCATCATTTAGACATGATTCTTGTTTTATGGACAGTTGAACTAAAGCCAGTAAGACCAACAATATAAAATTTGGATCCATTTGTCTAAGCATGTGAGGAAAATTAAATTCATTCACATACATAGTTTCATTTGCTTATTTCAACTAGTTAGGTATCCATGACACTTTGTAGGAAGCCCACTTGATAAAAAAGTTGAACTTTAAGATTTCGTTTGTTACAGAAGTAAATGCTGTAGTAGTCTAGACTCTCACCATTATCTGTAGGAGTCCCTTTGCCAAAACCACCAAAAATACACAGTAAAACCTTTAACATAGGAAGGGACGTTGATTACATCTGTACCCCTACAGGTTTTTTACTGCTGTCTTCACAGCTTCATAATCGATCAAACTGCTAATGTAAAAGCGAAGGATAAAAAGCAGACACTATTACTAAACCCACTGGTTCTTATTCAACTGAATCCTAGTTAGACCAGACCTTACGCTAGTCACAGACTTCTAACATGAGAACAGAAAACCTGCCAGTTTTGATACACTGGAATCCAGACAGCCAAAAAACACACATGAATAACTTTGTGTAGGCACATGGAGCTCACCACTGGTTTATAAAGGAGACAAAAGGAAGAGCTTTACAGACCCTGCATGTGTGGGCACTTCTGCCACTTTCTAGAACACTGAGCAGCCTGGATATCTAGAACCATAGAAGAAAAAAAAAAGAAATCTACCAGCAACCTCTCATTAGCATGTGGGATAGTTAGATAATATAATACTTTTTAAAAAATGTTTTTTCTTCCCCCGTCCCTCACTACAATACAAAGAAACTTTTGGATGGCTTTTCAGAAATTTTTCTTATCTGATATGGCAGTCTAGCATCTAAAACCATAAAATAATCAAAATGAGAGGGCTGTATTGAAAAAATGTAAAAAAATCACTTTTTAGTATTGTCAGAAAGGAGTTTTAATCTCTTTAATGGTTGAACATAAGAGGAGGTAGGTCTGTGAGAATAAGCTCCAGAACCAGGGCCATACTGAGCAGGAAGCTTCTCGATGGTAGCACACACAATGTGAAGCTGCCTGGAGTCAACTGAAAGAACTGCTGAGTACTGCAGTATGTCTTTATTCATGGCTGCATGAATACTCTTCTCCCTTGGGACAAGCCATCTGAAACCCTCACCTGAATGCAGACATTTCTGTCCTTTCTTTGAGGGATACTGTTTTCTTTTAAAACATATCAGGAAATGGGGTCATGCTCCCTTTTATACAATAGCCTAATGGCTTGAACACTTGTCCAGGAAACAGGAAAAGTAGGCTCCTTTCCTCGCTCTGTCAGAGGGGATCCAAACCCACTGCTTCTCCCTTGCTGGGCATCTTAACTAGAAGATGATATGTGGAAGACCACACTCTCCAACCTTTCTGTTGAACCACCCCACTCACCACTCATAAAAAAAAATTGGGATCGAAAAAATACTCCTGTCTACTTGCCACAAACTTGCCTGTCTCCAGACCCTTCCATATACATTAAAGAGTCATTATATCAAACACAGGAGACGTAATCATATAGCAGCATAGCAATGGTCTTCAGCATCATAGCTGTTAACTTAGTCATTTACTTTAAGTCTTTAGATCCAGACTAGAAGTTTACTGCTTTAGGCACATCCATAAAGCCATACATAGGCATATACAGGGACATCAACAAAAGTTGATCCATTGAACTCAGTTCAACCACTGAACTCAGTTCAAATATTATTATGATAAAAACAATAAAGCTGATTAACACATTCTCTGGGAATTCAGAGATGTGCTAGCAAATGTTTTCTGGCAAGATAGATAATCTTCCAGAAAAAGCTCAGTATTTTTACCCAAGCCTATGGAACTTAATGAACCAAAAACCTCTGAGGAAGAAAATGGAGCAAAGAGTGCAAAAGACTTTCAAAACAAAATAACATTTTCAAAGAAGACGAAAGAACCTTGCTGGATTAAATATTCAAGTAAAAATCTACAGAGCAGTAAGGGCAGAAAGTTGCAATTATTTACAGAGTTCCCAGCCAAATCCTCTTCAGATACTACACAGTCCCAACATGTGCATACCTGGATGCAAAGCCAAATGTGTACCCCTACTGATGTGCTCGCTGCATTACAGAAAAAAAAAAAATGCTGAATCTGGGTTTAGGGTTGGGGGAAGGGTGTGGGGGATGGGCTTTGGTTTGGGGAGGAGGGTTAAATTTTCTAGGACACACTTCACCTCTGTGTTATAAGACCAAAAATGCATTTGATTTCTCCCTTCCAAGCCCCAGGCAAAGGGACCTATCCCTGCCTACCTGCAGATAGGAGATACTGTTTGTTTTTTTTCCCACAGTCAGACATTTTTTCCATTGCTTCGTGTTTGCTTTTGTTAGAAATACAAACTATGGGACTCAATAGCATCCCTCACTACTACAAATCTTCGTATACTGTGGTCTCTGAACAACTGTGAGTCATATCAAAGTCAGTCATCCTCATCCTCTGGCTTCTGTGTCCAGCTCCCCGCCCTGAGACCATAAATCCATCAATAACTTCCACCCCAGCTACAACAGAACAGTTTGTTAAGTACAAAGGGATCAATAAATCAGACCTTAAACCCCTTTTGCTACTATTTCAAGTTAATTACAGAGAGATTATTTTCTTTTAGCCCAGTACCTGTACAAAATAATATTGTTTAGATGAACCAATTATTCAGGTTCAGCTCCCTCTCTGTGTTATGCAGCAGTTTGAGTGAACCAATTTTAACCAGAGCTCAAATCAATGATCCCTCAGTGCAGAAGGAGATACCAGCTGTTCAAATGACTGAGAAAAATTTCTTTCAGAATGGACATAGTAGCAATATAAACATGTGTGGGTGAAAAGGGGATTTTCAAATGTTCTCTTACTGTGTTTATGAATCTTACAAAGCTGCTCTGTATTGGGAATGGGGGAGGAGAAGCATAGAAATATTAATCAGTTACTTATCATCTGACATGTTCTGGATCAACATCTGGTGCATATGCAAGTGATGAAGCATGGCATTTGCCACAAAAGATTATTTAACATTCTCTTCCCAAATTGGGCAGGGAAAATTAGCTCTCCTAAAAATTATGTTTCCAGATCCATTTTTTTTTCTTTCAAATAAATTGCCAACATTGTATAGGCTGTCTGTTCTATTTTGGAATTTTTTTTTTGTCTGAGAAAAGACTTTAAAAAAATCTTACATAGATTATCTATGGGCTGTTTCCTACAGCTTTTAGTCTCCCCTGCAGTATCTTACTGCCAGGGCTTAGTAGACAAGTATAGTCTAGGTTCAGCTGTTTTATTTCTACTTCTATCAGTTCAAACTGAGATAGCTCACACATCTGTTTTATTTCTGAAAGCACTGCATAGGAAAAGTGTCCAGCTCATTCTAATCAAGCATAAACTTTCCTATAAATAACTAAGGACCTAACGAAACAATTGTTTGGAGGAAATGAAAGTGTGTTTAGAAACTCAAATTCCTCTATACTGTATGCCTGAGCTGTTCCAGTTTGAATGTCTTCCTGACAGCATGGATCAGTTGCTCTAAGATGCTGTCCCTGGAGTCAGCAAACTGAAACTATAGCAGGAAATCCAGGTATTAACATCATGCTATGTGCTAATTATAAGCCATCATTTCACATTCTGACATTATTCACTTCTAACCTCTTTTAACTAAATCACGTATTTGCTTTCTAATCACAGTTTGACAGAAGAGAGTGTCTGACACGAGACAGCGAAGTGATCTTTTAATAAGACAGCAGTTCAAAGATTGCAGCTTTTATGCATAGTAACGACCTTAGGTTGATTTGCTGCTCCACAAAGAAATAAGTTGTAGAGTTTCTGAAAGAAGAGTAAAATTTTAAATCACTTAAAAACATCATGTTCCTGACTTGTGTTCCAGTTTTTTCTTCTTACTTGAAGTTAGAGGTTAGCCATCTTAACGTGTTCTGAACAACTTCTTTCCTATAGTTAAAGTCTCTGCAAGCATTATTAAATATTTTCTACTTTTTTGTTTTAACATACCTTGGAGTTTTATCTTATTACTATCAGGTTGGACATCATGTATGCAAACATACACTTCAAACTGGAAGGACATTTGAATTTGTTTTGGATGCAAACTTTGTTACTTGGGAGTATTTTTTTCCCCTAAAATCTGAATTTTTGTATTGAAGTACCACACTGCATCTCTCACCTCGCTCATGAGCGGAATAAAGAAGCATTCATTTTTCTTTTGATCTAATTACATATTAGCTGAAAAGAAACTAACAGCCACTCCATGAAAGAGCTCTTCAGTCCATTCTTTCATGGTAAAAATAAGATTTTTTCAAAAAAAAAATTTACAGAAGTATGTGCAGTTTTTTTCCCTGCTTCAAGTAAACAAGAAAATGACTGAGGCAATAGTCCTTTCCTCAACAGTCTCACGAACATGAAGGACAGTGTGGAGTACTGTTACTTTTTGAAATGTTTTAAATACCCATTGTGTATCCTGTTTTTCTGGCACCACACAACTTTAGAGCTGCCAAGACTTGCCATTTATTTTATCTTAATAAAGAATCAATAAGCCGAATCTTGACTCCTGGCAGCTGATAATTTAGGATTACATTTTTAATTTCCAGCTGCTGTCTTTTGTCTATCTGGTTGTTACTTTTCATTACTATTTGCTCTTTTCTTTCCATGACAGTAAATCCTTCAGATATGATTTATCAATTCAGCAATGTGACTGTTTGCTGAGTAAGATCTTTTGCTATTGATTACCACACTAAATCATACACATATTCATCACCGGTCAAAAAGCCAAGTACTCCCCTACTGTGCAAGATGCTCAGCAGACCTGCAGAAAGTCTTGATAAAATAGATCAAAATGGTTCTGAAGGCTTAATTAAGTAGGTTGTGTGAAACACACTAATTATGTAGGTAGGAGAGGCTTTGTAAATAACTGACTTTGCAGTTGAGAAGACAGTTAGAAGAAGCAGGAAGGCTGGGAAAATACAAACCTGCACATCATAAGTCCCATTTAACAAGACAGGCCTCTGGGAATTGATGTCCTGCAGCACCCCTGAAAGCACAGTGCGGTTGACTTTCTGGAAGTCTTTGGAGTGACTGAATTGTACCATGTTGTGGAGAGCCAAAATTTTAGTGTCAAGCTCAGCATCCTGCCTGGTGCGGTTGTGCAGGCCTAGGTGGTACTTGCGGAAGTGTTTGATGAGATCTGTGGGGTCATTCCCATAGTAACCGTATCCACAGATGTTGCATTTGAAGTCCTGAAGCTCTGGAGACAGAGGCGCCGTATCTGGGTTATCATTTACCAACAAATCTGCTTTAGATTTGTTCAGCCTTAAACCCCCATCTGAAGGCACTTGTGGGTTTTTTGAGGCCATGGGGACCGGGCTTGAGCCTTGGCCATCAGTTTGACCACTTTGCACTTGCACTGTTTCATCTGAAGCTTTTGGCGACATCTGATGCTCCTCATTCGTCTCTGCTGCATCTCCTGATGGGGTACAGACCACATCTTGGGTGTCATCTGCATCTGATTTCTGAGGAGACTTCAAGGGCTCACAGATTCCCCCAACAGCTGGAGATGAGAAAGCCAACATATTTCTGTCTGTCACCTCATCATGAGGGAAGGATGGAACATTTCCTCCCTTATTGTGGCTTTCATAATTGAAGCCAGCCTTTTCACTCAGCACTGAGCTTTTCAAGTCCTTTTTAATGCTGGAAGATGGCTCTTGGACATGCGTGCAAAGTTCTTCCTTGTTATTTAACTCTGCCGCATCACCCTGGTCAGTGTTTTCTTGCATCTGCTCTGTGGAAAATTCTTTTTTCCTTCCAGACTCTTCACTTTCAGTACCTGTAGACTCAAGGGTCTGTACCTCACCTTCACTAGCAACGTTTCTTAGAGGGGGGTTCTTTTTCCGGACCATATCTACCACAGAAAAAGAAAGGGGAAAAAAAAAAAGGGGGGGTGGGGGAGAAAAGAAATAACAACCTATAGAATTATTCAAGATATATAACAGATAATAAACCTGGCATTTTTTTAAGCATTCTGAACTGTATAAATACATCATTTTTTCAGAAAATTTTTGTCAAGCAGGTTTTTAGACTGTGCAGAAAACTGGAATTTTACATTCAAAAAAATGATCACACTGAGATTGAACTTAACTAAAAAGAGAACTTTAAAGCCTACAAAAACACTGTCATCAGAGTGAGTGAATTACAGGTTTCATTATGTTTTCAGAACATAATAATCTGGCAGAAATAATTTTAAATGAACGCTTGCTTTAAAATACTTTGTTTAAAACTGAGGGGAAAAACTTTTGTAGTCTAATGTTCACACACTGTAAAACTACATATAATGTAGTTTTGCAAAAATACACCTAAAAGACATAATCAGTAGAACTTAAACAAGTTATTATGATGTAAACAGATTTTGGCAAGTAAGTAACTTGAAGCTTCAGATAAAGTATTTTTCCTAAGCAGGTATCAGTTTCTCTTTAGCAAAAGCTCCCCCTCCAACTGCCCATAAACTTCAAACAGGATTATATGGATATTCTAGAGTCTGGCCCCACAGTCCATTATTCATGTAATTAGTTCTATTTGCCAAGCAAAGAGAAACTAACTTTATTAGGAAACTCATTGTCAATAAAATTTTACAGGCCTGAATCCAGACATTTGACATTGCTGGGTGGCTGAGTCGGGATCTACCCCGAAAACACCTGGAATCCACATGCATCTGAACAGCTGAACCTTCCACTGCCTGGTCCTCCTTGCAGACATAGACACTGATGCTAAATCTGCAAGAACGCTTTCAGGATCCTCTGAAGAAAGCTGAGACAGGACAGTAATAAGGATCAGAGAGAAAGGAAAAGTCTTCCACCTGTGAGTTAGCTGCTGGCTGAACAGGGGTTTATGGAAGAACAAATAATCAGACTATGCGGGTACTATGCCAAATTCCTCATCCACCACAAATCCTCACCTTCCCCAGCCTACTTAGAGAAAAAATATATATGAAACTTCCCTGCACTCTCCACAGTGTCGTTCTGGATTTGATATTTGTCACCAGCTGGTTTGATCCATTTGTGTTCACATGCTAGCTATGGGCAGAAGACAGATGTGCTACAACTTTTTCTATGCTCTTATCTTTGCCAGCACTGTATACGACGATGGGTGTGTTTCTCTTTGCCACATTGTGTGTGGTCCAGTGGCAACAGCCTGCAGTACCACACGAGATGTGAGCTGCAGACTCAAGCTTGAGCCCCCATTCCCAGGCCAGCCACGGCCAGGCGCCTGTGGAGGCACTGGAGATACATATTGCTCTGCAAAGGGAGGGCCACATGGTTATTCTGGGAGCAGCACTGATGCGCTCCAACTGGTGTTGTATCCAGACCTTTAAAAGCCGTGGATGACCTTCTCAAAACAGTACTTTTGACAAGTACAGCTGGGGACAGAGGTTAAAAATAAAAGAACACGCATCTGTACATCCTCTTATTTACATCTGGTCCACATGAAAGGGCACTGTATGTTGATAAAAACAGACAACTTCTTAGGGGAAGTGTTCAACTTGTGTCTTGGGCTGGCTCTGTTGTCTTTGTGGTTGAGCTGATCCACAGGCAGCATGGGCTACAGCAAGATAGCTTTCACACAGAATGCCAGCTCGTCTTACAGAAATTCTGACACTCCGTGTGGTCTTAATAAGTTTCTTAAACACCTACTGTGATTCCTAACTGTAGAAGACACACATGCTTGGGAACCAAATGTCTTCTTTTTAATGTCAACCACACCTGCTAGAATGTGTGTGTGCTGAATTTCACTTTTTTTTTTTCCCCCCTCAATAACTTCTGAACCATTAAGTCACTCCAAACTAAGTGAAAAGAAAGTTTTCCTGTTGTGGTAGGAGAACTCTTACAATACAGACTTAGCCCACTAAAACAACGCGCACATGTACACAGTTCAAGGTATAAAGATAGTCCTCAGCTTTTTAGCATTACTGCTTCTCTCTGGGACTTCATGAATGCTCTTGGTTGACACACACTAAAAATATTTGTGAGCATCTCTGGTAGTTGTTCAGCTAAATCTGTATTTTTCTCCTGGTTACACATCCCAAACCAATTTTAAAATAACTTCTGTTTAGATGCAATTAATGACAGAGGACAGAGAAAGGAGTCCTGACTGCGCAGAGAAGAAAAGTCAGAAATCAAGAAACTAAACATCATGACTGTTACCTCAGTCAAAATTAAATGAGACTAAATGCAATGTTCAAAATGTTTTTGTTACAGATATTTTTGGCAGATAAGGAAAGTTTAGAGATTTGCTATCTTCATGGCAACTGACGGAAGAGAGTCAGAGAAAAGAATAGAAAAAAAAAGCCCCTATAAAGAAAAGAACAGAACAATCTGGACTGTATACACTCTAACTAGACAGTACTACAGATCCAGATACTTTGGTTCAAATTTTCCTGACATATCTGAAAGTCTGTGTGTTAATGGAGCAGGAAAGAAAACCCCTTATCTGTCTAATGGAGCTTTTTCATGCAATATTCTACACTTGGAGAAAGAAAGGAAGTAAGATAACATTGATCTAAATATAAAAACTTTCTTAAGTTGAAATTAAAAGTATTTTTCGCCTCTTTTTTCTTTTAGCTTTTGAAAAAACATCTGTCATTTATCTGCTTGATATCCACTCATGGGGATGGTAAGAAAAGACATAGGGGTTTTTTTTGTCACTGAATTCCACCACTATCATTTTTCAGATACATATTATGTAAATAAAACTACATTTGCAATACTCCTAAATCGAAGAAACCATCCCCTAGCAAGTCATAAGTTAGATACAGAAAGAATATAGCCACTCTGAAATTATTATCTCTAAGACAAATAACAGATTGCACAATGTTTTATTGTGTGCCAAGAACGTTTTCAGTTAACAATTTCACTTGAAAAAATGGATCACATACTTGTAAAATCATACCCAGCATTGACTTCATAAGGCATGTGGCTTTAGAGTGCTTTTTACAATTATTAATTCTATTAGTCAACTAGCAGGCGGGCTAATGCAATTGTCTTAGAAGATGCACGGAAGACACAGAAGACATTTTGAGAGCTGATCTGTATATCTGCAAAACAAAACAAAAAAAAAAGGTTTTCCTTCCTAAATTATGCATTCAAAATATGTTTTTTACTTAAAGGCATTATTATGTCTATAGTACATTCACATACATCTATTAGTGGGCACTGTGCGAATAGTGTCTGCTGTTCTCTACTTCCATCAAGCATGAGAAATACCATAGCTGCCTTCTCCTCAGACATGCTTTTGTGCGTGCACACACACACAGACAAAATTTATCTCAGAGGTGATGTTCACCAAAAAACAAGTTCAGAACAAGTTTACAGTAAGTGCTCAAGATGAGCTGGATAAATGCTGTAAAAAATAAAAGTGGCTTAAAAATTCACATATATTGACAGGTATTATCCATAATAAGGGAACTGGCCTAATGAGATAGATAATGGAACAAAAATATCTCGTTCGCATCCAGGCTCTGACATCAGCAATTGGACGTTACCATCTGCTGGGCCTTGTGTCCCACTTGAAACAAATTTAGTGGTGTTACTTTCATTATTAGTGGGCAACTTCCCACATTTCAAAAATGTCATCACAATAATAAGCGCATTTGTTGGGTGTTAGTAAAGAGGCTGAGTGCTGAACAGCCATTGGGACTGAGCTACCTTTCCATCACTGGATATGGTGATACTCCCAAAATAAAACAATTACTAAGCGTGATGTGAACGAAAAGCCTTCTCAAACTGAGGGAACCCTGGATAAGGCCCAGGTTGCAGAACTTGTCTTTGGGCTCTGTAATCCAGGGTTTATTATCTTATTTTCATTACACTGAAATTACCTTTAAACCATGTGGGTTTTCTTTTTTACCTGGTATGATCACTCTTACCTATTTTTAAGTAGAAATAATAGCTATTGAAACTATATAGATATACACTGAAAACTATATATTGAAACTATATATAGTTTCCCTCAAAATCAGCCAAGGCTACTCTCCACGATTTATGCATCTGCAAGATACATACTTTTCTGTTCATCAATCATTCACATCAGTTTATCCCTGGAAGTGGAAACTTGTCCTAAAATCAGTTTGTGATTCAGGATAATGAATTACCGTAGTAACTCCTGTACTTCTTTTCAAAAAGAAAAAGAAAAAGCAAATTCTGATAATCGATGGTTTCTTTTGCCTGGTGAAGATAATGGCTAATTACCTGCTGATCATCATCTCCTGCAATGGGTCATTGTTGTTGCTCATTACTTTTATTGAACATGATGACTTGTCATCAAAGCCTATTGCATCAGTATGGTTATTGCTTTGTGCTTGCGCTGCAGGTTTAGGTCAGATCTTAGTCACAAGCTCTTTTTAACAGCACTATACATTTAGAAAGATGTTTGAATTTTGTGAGATGACACTGACTAATCTTTGTACAGCTAGATGCACAACATGACAAAAAGCGAAATGAGTCAAGGGTCTATGAAGGCTGTGATATTACAAATCAATATGTTGCAGCAACAAAAATTAAATGAAAATACACATTTATATTCAACAGGCTCAAGTAGGACCTCTTAATTAAGGGACAGTAAAATTAATACTTTTACACTCACACATATTACACACCCACACACAGACATATAACGCACATACGGCGCTTAAACATCAATCATTTTGCCAAAATAATGCAGAAAAAAAATCATTAACTCTCAATGTCTCAGCTTAATATATGTCTAATACTTACCTATCTCACAGGAGTGTTGTGAGGCTTAATTAATTAGTGACTGTAAAGAACTTTGTGATCCTCTAATGAAAGGTGCTACATAGCACAAAGTATTATTAAAATCATTAGGACCACAAAAAAGCCCTGTGGAATTCCAGCCTACACTGTCTGTTGGGGTTGGGAGTGATCTTATTATTAAAAGGAGACCGTCAGACTAATTTTCATAATTTTTTCAAGATCTTTTTTTTCCCCCTTTGCTGTTGTGATAGCATGTTAGTAGCTAGAAATTTAATCTTATCATCTTAATAACATACACTCATGTACTTTGTTACTGCAGGGCTAGAGAAGAGAACAGGGCTTTTGGCACTCATCTGGCTTTCCCTTTTAAGACAAAAAAAATAAATTGAGAGACATATTTTGACACCTTCCCACACTCCATCCCACCAGGACAGCCCATCATGTGAGATCGCAGGATACTCACTATAGCCGCATGGGAAAATACTGCTGTGGTTTTAATTTCTCTTTTTTTTTTCTTTCACAGTATTAAAAAAAAAAAAAAAACAACAAACAACAACAAAAAAAAAACAAGGCACAAAACAAAACCCAGATTATTACACATAAATAGGCTACAAAGACTGTCTGCTGTGCTTTATATAAAAAGCCCTTAAGTGTTCAAAGTGTCGGCTTCTATCAAGCACATAAAGTCCTAACCGATCTGGAGCCTTCTCCCCGCTCTCCATGTAACAATCGAGCAGCTGTATGGCACACGAGCTCCGAAGCCAGAAAGCTCCTGTCTCGAGAGAGAGAATTTCTGGGAAACTGTCTCTGCGGCGGGCTCCATCCCCAGGGAGCCACCCCACACCCAGCCCTCCGCCACAGCCCGTCCCGCCGGGCTGGCCCAGACCTGTGCTCAGCACAACCATACAGTTAACAAGCTAATCAGGACAGCCCACAGTTCAAAGACCTGTATGTTTTCTAATTTAAGCATTAAAAAAAAAAATAATAATAATCTGTAAATACACTGGAAACTCCAGGTAAAATTGCTGCCTTCACTAAAAATTAGATTACATTTGATTCAGACTACCCCCAGACTCAGACACAATGTTACAAGACTGGCTATAGCTCCCATCTTTCCACCTTCCCTCAAGGATACTTGAACGGTGAAATGACAGCAAAAATACATGTACAGATAGCTTCACATCCCCACCATCTCCAGCTGGGACACAGAGCTAGAGACAGTCACACACGAGGCTTCACAAGGCTTCTCTCTCGGCTTTGCCTGTGGTTCTCAGAGCAAGCCTGACTGAAAACAACCAATACATGGTCCTAACCTTTCTCTGATGAGAAGGGAAGAACAACACCTTTTGTGTACGTATCTTAAGAATCAGGCCCTAAACCACAGGAAGGCAAAAGAAGCTTAATGACAAGCAACTCCCTCTTCAAACGAGACCATCTCTTCCCCCTTTGACACCAGTATCTCCAAATACACTGAACAAGAAAGGGGACATCACAGCTCTAAGCTAGTGACAAACTAATTCCAGAGGACTTTTTAAGCTATACATGGTTTTGTACAAGTCTTAAAACTGCATGGCCACTCTTTCCTGCCTGAGATTGCTTAGAGGAGAACACGTCTCCTCATATCAGTAAAATTTGGGAGGATCAGACACTGTATTGGGTCAAAATGTATCTGCTTGCTATTCGACCTCTGCATGCTCCACTGAAATGATGATAGCTTCACCAATCTAGAAAATGCAAGGGGAAAATCATGCCATATATGTCATAGTAGTAGAGTAGTATTATAGCAAAATACTGTTGATTTTCACCTCCTCTCTTCTGCAATTTCAGACTCTTCAGTTTGGTCACTGATCACCAATTTGCCAAGAGCTTTTTGCAATTTTTTTTCCACAAAGTTTACAACAAAGAGACAAGTGGAAAAAAATGTAAAAAAAATCAACCTGCGGTCTGTTCAAGCTTGTTCCTTCCCACTTAGGTCTACTTTCCCAACATTGACTGTTCTCAAATCTCTAAAGGAGCACTTTTGGACATCTTAAACCCTGTTTAGCTATATAGTCTCATCACCTTCAAACAACTCTCATCAAATAAATCTCTTATTATTTCACATCAAATTAATTCAAAGTGATATTTTCTATTACCATATGCTTCAGAGCACAGCACATATTAGTAGTCATCTAGCCACTAGAATAAACCTAACCTTTTCTATGGGTATAAAAATGATACTTGGGCATTTCAGAGAGTTTAAGAATGTAATTTCAAAATAGATCGTTTAAGCCTACCTCCAGGCACTTATTGCATTTTAAACTCACTACTGGGGTAATCATACAGACACTTTCAGGAGAAACTTAAGTATAAAAGAGATTTGCCTAAAGAGGCAACACGGGGTGGAATACTACGGTATCTTGCAACCAAAACAAAGAATTCTAAACCTGATTTTTATTTAAGGATGCCTGAGCATGGGAGTTTGCTAATCTGTATTTCTTACTGGCCTGCTGCAGAGGGCTTGCTCCTATGAGACCTCCACTGCAACCCATCCAGAATGAGGGAGCCCAAGAAGGCAAAGATTCACTTTGCTCTGGCTCCCAATCAAGCATCTAAAAATACTCTGTAAACATGACAACCTGTTATACCTCAATGAAGCTTGTGAAACGGGAAAAATAATATCACTGCCATTTTTTTGATAAATAAAATTCTGTACAGAGAGATGCAAAAATCAAGGTGTTGAAGGTGGGTATTCAAGGTGATGTGCAGACAGCGCTCTTAGCTGGTGACTGAACCTGATTTCTCTTGATGTCCAGGCCCATATTCCTCTCCTGTATGTATTTCAGTAGAAAGTCACCCTATCACTTGGCAAAAGGCCAAGAATCTGTAACTTAATAAGGCACAGAAAGAGCACCTCATGCAAAAGTCTAAATGCTCTAATTTATCATGATAGCCATGGGATAAGCTGACATTTTATTTGTATGTAAATTAGTCTCCATAACAGCATAAAAAAGGCCACATTTTCAGAGAATATTGTGCCTTTGCTTCTCTATTCTGCATTTATCTAAACTCAGCTTTGTGTATTAAAAGTAGTTTAATTTTTATGTATTGATGCTGCTTTGCATGGTCCCCAATCTGTTGTTACCGCACCACAGAGAATCCAGCCAGATTTGCTTACTGCAATAAAATAACTGACTTCTGCCAGGACTGACACCTCCTATGAGAGCCCTGCCATCCACACTGAATCTTCTGCTTATTCTATTAATTTGTTGTCGTTACACTTTATAGGATTGTAGAACATTCCCTATTAGATGAGACCAGAGGTCCATTTAGTCTGGTGTTCTGCCTTGGAGAGATGCCAATACCAGATGCTTCAAAGAAGGTTCAACTGCCTTTGGACAAATACAGAATCACCTACCTCTATGAAAAATAAATCGTTCCTAATCTTCAACACTTAAACAGTGGCTTACTTTCTGAAGAGTAAGAACATTTATAGCCCTTAATTATCTCTCACATTCTACATGTTGTTGTTAAGTAAGTCTGTGTATCCCCATTTCCAGTATCTATCCGAACATGACAACAATCCTAGTACTTGTGATATCCTGTAACTCTCACTTTACAATCTAATTATGAACTAGGAAGAAAACCAAATATTTTAAGAATTTTCTATTTGTTTCTTGTAAATGGGGTAGAGTTTCCCCTCAATCTTCTACTAGCATGAATCAAAGATCGTCTAGGCTGTGGGCTTACCTATAATATCCCCCCATTCATTCTGTCTTTAAGAGTAAACAACCACAAACTTCTAGTAGGTGTGGCAATCTCATATGTTTCAATTTCTTTTCAGCCTGAGCAAACTCAGTGTTCTTTGTAATTGAAATGTCCTTTGAAGACAATGGGAGTTTAGGGTTTGTAAATGACTCAGAACTGAATCTGAGTTGAGTGTACTGGCAGAGGCAAGCACAGTGCTACCTTGAGATGAAGAGTGAGGTATGAAGGTGACCTCCTGGCTCCTAGGCAAAAGCAGTCAGGTATGGATACAAGAAGTGACTCATTTGTTCTTTTAAGAATACAACACACCAATCCTATTTCCCTTGAAGCTAATGGCAAAAGCCCCACTGACTTTGAGAGAAGCAAGACTGAGATGTGCTTGTTCCTTTCTGCCAGGTGAGGCCTGTGATATGAGAGCAAGACATCAAAGTTTCCTTGCCTAAAACTTCAGTCAAATGGAACAAAAAAATTACTCGGGAGAAGAGGAGCAGCTGAGAAAGAGGATGGTTTTGGCTAGCATACAAAAAATAAAGTTTAAATAATTCTGTTTCCAAGTAGAGTCAAAAAAAAATTCTAGCACTTGAAATAGGCTTGAAATTTCAGCTGGATCAAAACTAAAAAATGTGAGGAAGCAGAAGGCTACAGCCTGGGCCTGAAACAGCAGTATTAAATCATCACCGGAGAGGGCATTATTGTAGTATTTTCCAGCCAGACTAGAAGGAAGATGAACATGAGTTTGCAAAAATGTCCTGTTTTTAAAAAAAAAAAAAATTGGCAAGGGTTTCCAGACACAAGTTACATAGGTAAGAGAGGGCAACCAAGGGCAACAGGAGTTGAGCCCATGTACATCAAAGCAGATTCTGGCTTTGGGTACCTATCCAAACTGAGCCTTCAAAGGTTCTGATGTTGCCCTATTGTTTAGCTTGAATCTTGTCTAAGCTTGCTCAGGAGAACCCACATTCAGAAGCATGGGAGAAGGGAAAAAGAACACACATTTTCCAAACTGTGATTTCAAAACAAAACAAAAAAATGTAAATCTACATGCTGCAGGGTAATACTGGTAAGCGTGGCTAGCTATTGTTGCTCCATGCTTTTCAATTTCCATATATTAGCATTCATTGCTGACATTATTAAATCCAAAGTTATTTGGATGCTTTGATCAGCAAATTGAATCTTGAGTCTATATATGATGTACCTATATTCACGTAAAGTTTACAAAACTATTATATTTCCCTATTCTAACTCTTCCCCCCACATGCTGTGAGTTTCCATATATCCCACAGCCATACATTCCAAACACAGACTATTTTATTTAGTAATATATTCAAGAATTTAGATAAAAAGAAAAGCAATGGAACATGTTTGGCAATCTCTATATAAACAGTTTCTATACATTTGGGTTGAATCATCCAGTAAACTCTCATCTTGATATGCTTGTGACAGATAAAACTTTCATCACCAATACGCCCTCTTGACATGAAGGTCAGGATGCAGGGTGATTTGTATTACAAAAATCTCATATACTCTTTATGGCTATCACAAAAATTAACATCACCTTAAATATAAGCAAGTCAGAATTTTGGCACTGATTTTCCACTCAGCACAAATAACCCCACTCTCCATTGTGAATGGGGGAGAAACAACAGCAGTGGCAACCACAACAAAAGAGTGGATTGTGTGTTCCCTACACAAAACAGAAAGCTGTGCCTATTCAAGAAATCTTGGCCATTTGTCAGAAATTAGAGAACTGACGTTGGAGTCCAATATTAGCTCCAGCCAAAGCAGTGGTGAATTACCTTGCCTTTGGAATCATCCCTATTAACTAGGAAAGACTCGCTGTTGCAGCACATATCATACGGTCCTCATGTAGACTCAGAAACACGAGCCACCTTCTTAAAACAAAACAAAGTAAAATGAGAGAAAAAAAAAAAAAAAAGAAAAAAGAAGACCAAAGTGAATGCAAATGGATTCACTGTGAGGGGTTTGTCTATTATTTGCCCTTTTTATCTCATTTATGTTTCATTTTACACTGAGGAATGAAGTGAAATGTTGATGAGAAAGCTACTCTTATAATGCCTCCACCATAATGATTTATCATGGAACTGCTTCAAAAAGGAGAAGCATTTTTCAGATGGCCGTAAGAATCAAATGTACATATTCAGTGAGATATATGATTTCTGTTTTACCCGTTTTAATACTGGTCAGAAATGGGGAAGGAGAGCACAGAATAAGGAGATGTTGAGACTGCTGATGTGGCTTTGCAGCAACTTCATGTAGCAAGTTCTGGCATTCCAAGGGCTGCCAGCGTCAGCCTGTTGACTGCTGGATGAATATATATAGTGCAAATAATAATGCTGTTCTTGAATCAGTTCTTGCCCAGCTTCTACATCAACTTTCCATGGGAAAATCTCATAATGACTGCGTAAGTGATTTTATGAATCTAGCTTTCAGCTCTTGATAGAAGATTTCTTACTCTACTGGCTTTGATTCTTTATTGCACGAAGGGGTAGTGCCAAAAGCCCTCACATTAGCCTCGACCATACAGACATTGGAAATTTAATTTAAACCTTGGCAATCTGCCATGATCATAAAACACATTAAAAAAATATTTTTAAATTGATTTTTTTTCTGAGAGCTAAATGTGTTATTTCCACAAACATAAGGACAATGCAGGTTGCAGGATCTGCACACTGTATGTATAGACAGGCACTAAAACCACCGACAGGAGCTGAGTAGAAATGTGTAGTCTGCAGAGAACAAACAGAAATGGACAGTTGTTTTTCCCACTGAAGATACCTTTCGAAATGAGTTGAATACTGACTGTATCTCTTTTCCATCCATCTAATACATTCAAATGTTCCTTTGAAAAAAATCTAGAACTTCTCTATGAAAAGTTACATAGAGGTAGAACCACAGATTACACTAATAGTTCAAGTCTGAAAAGTGCCCTGTACACAAGCAAGCCTTACCGCGTTCCTCCTGTCTTTCTCCTCAGGGCTGCCTTCTTGCCACCTCAATTCCCAATCTCGTACCTCACCAGTTTTGAGAAATATCCAGCAGCGATGTAGGACTGATTTGTTGCACTGAGATACATCCCACAAATATGGAAAGCTTTTGCCGTGTTTTCACTTATAAAGAAAGCAACTTATCAAAGCAACTTCTGGGTTCACTGGCATTTTGTAGTCTAAAAAAAGTCCCAAAATTATTTGCAGAGGCTACAACAGCACCTTCTTTGAAGTAGTGTTGCAACTTGTGCAAAGGAATTTGGGATGTACCTGAGATCTGAAGATGCGGGCTACAAATTAACACAGCCAATTGGGTGGAAGCTGAGAGTCCAACAGAGATGGGGCAAGATAACCACAACTGAATAGAAGGACTGCCAAATGCAAGCCAGTTGGCTGAGTATAGCTCATGTCATCCTGCTCAGCTAGCTGCTGTCCAATCAATAATCTGTTGCTGTTTGCTCTCCCCATGCCAATCAATCCAAGCTAGGACTGCTTCTAATTTTCCCATCCAGGAATAGCTTCAGAATATCCACAACTGTTATTTCAGACAACTCAAGAGATAAATGTTTCATCCACACATCAGCGTGCAGATTCTTCCCAAAATGGGACTAGTCAAGAGTAAATAATTACTCCTGTAATAGTTTGATCTGATAAACCACAAAACATAAGTCTGCAATAGCGATCTTTGTCCCATTAGCAGTCAGGAGAGAATCCAGCTTCTAAAATTACTTGATTAACTGATACAGGACCCCAAAACTGTGATAGTTCTGTAGAGAATGTTTCACAATAGATATAGCCCTTTTTTGGGGATTAGTATTAGCTATAAATTTATTACCCCCTGAAATCTGGTACAATTAAATTTATGCTGCAATGATGCCTTGCTTTACAAGAAGACAGAGATGAAATCAGAGCCCATTAAATTTAAGCATTTCTTAAACAATTCTTTTGTTAAGCAGTACGCATTAAAGAAAAAGAATACATGAGAGGAATTAGAAATTATCTTCACAACTTGTCCGTGGCTTCCCTTCTTGTGAGTAATGGGAACAGCCCAAGATCACACAGATAAAAATCCTAATGTCATAAACATTTGTATAACCATTTGTATGTAGATAACAAGAGCATATATATGCATACATGACATAAAGAACAGAGACTGCAATAAACAGAACTCATCTATGTACTTCTCATGTGTGGAGCAGATGATACTAGGTTCTTCTCCAGCATAAGAATTAAATCAAACAGACTCAAGTCATCTTTTTTCCTTAAAAAATAACATTTTATATCATTGAATCCACATCTTGATAGCCTTGGCCCATTAACAGAAAAACAAAACACAAACAAACAAAAAAACAACCAAAACCAAACGAACGAACAAACAAAACTCTTTATGACTCCCAGATCTAAGGCATCGGTTTGATTTCCCATCCTATTACACACCAGGTTGTTGCAGCTCTGGATTTCCTTTGAAACAAAAATGCCTGACAACTATACTTTTAACGTTCCTCATCCGCACACAGCAGATCCTACACATTGTTCCCATTTTGCCTGCTCACAAGATGGCATGCTTGTTTCACTTCAACCTGGCAAGTAAGTCTGTATTATGCTCACAGCATCAGGGATAATTAAAGGTTGGGCATGGAGGTGGTAGTGCTCTTAGTGAGCAAAGCAACGCACTCCCACAGCACCGATGGCACTGGCGGTGCCGCAGGTACGTATGCCTGTGCTGTGGTACCTGTGACGCCACGTATGTGCAGACCTGCTGATTCTCACTTCAAGAGCTCCAACGCAGGAAGTAGTGGTGGCTTGGAAACTGCAAATCCCAGCAGAAAAAAATGTGGCTTTTTTTAGCCCAAACTAAAATCTGTCTACCTAGAACGGTACTGGCATCTGAACTGAAGGGTAGTTGTGTAATTCAACAGTACTCTGTAATCTGGGCAACATACACACACTTGATTAGACTCTGAAATTACTGAAAATTACCATCTCCCTTGCGTCTTTCTAACAGCTTGACATATCGATGTCTAATGTCTCATTATGTTTCGATTTGAATCATGACTGTAAATCACTGGAAATACAGAAAAAGAATGAGACACAAGTCTGCAGGGAGGAAGAGGATGCACTACAGAGAGACTGGACTTCAGAAACTTCCTGAAAAAATCAGCAACAAAAACATAATTTAAAACTCTGAGAAGTATCAAGTCTACAACACGTATTGGAATAAAGATTATGTGCTGCAGGTCCAATGGTTCACTCACCAAAGGTAGAGTTAAGTCTTGTTTGGATTTAAAGAAACATCCTTTTTTTTTCTTTTCTTTAAAGACAGTTGTGGGGAACAGAAACAGTAAGAACATTGTTGTACCTCTTGATTTCTCTCACATTCACTATAAAAGCTCTGAGAAAACAGAAACGATCCCACCTTTTTTTTTAAGTGTAGCAAGTCTAGGACTTGGGTTCATGTGGCAAGTACACTCATTCAATTGTACATGCAGGCCCTTCAAATTAACCTGGGTCCTTTATACCGGTAATCAGCTGGTAATCACTTTCTGCAAATTCCTATATTTTGCCCTGAGTTCACAGCATCACAAGTCAATTTGGTCCTTGAATGGGGCAAAAATTAAGTATGTCTCAGCCTGTGCTAGAGCTGGCAAAAGAACACTGTAACTGAGATTCAAGAAGTCAGGAAGCGTCACTGGTTTGTGTGTCAAGATGAGCATTATGCAAGCTCACACCATCACAGTGATGCTGTGCAAGCTGAAAATGGTGAACCCACAAGAAAGCACTAGGCAGGGATACTTTCTCAGTGTCAGCTCAAGTGCTACCTGTAATTATAAATGTACAAAAGTTAAAATGAGAAAATTATTAAAATTCACTGGTACAAAATGAATTCCCAACGAATAGTCAAAAGATTAATCAACAATAGTCTATCAGCATAAGATACCGTGGCAACACAGCATTTCTGAAGCAGCCAGCTTGGCATTTACTTGCTTTGCTACATGAAAAAAATCCAGTATCAGATCATGGGTATATCTAAACTGTGAGATACACTTCTGCAGCTCCCAGCTTCGAATGCACACCCTGGCAACATCTTGAGTACGTGTCAGAAAATCTGGTTTGGCACCATTCTCCTCCACACGTTGGACTCCCATCAGCAGAAACCCAAGTGAACAGATGAAGTTCAACATGTGCCATCCAGCAGATCAGGACTGCGGTGCCTGGCCTGCAAGAGGGAGACAGTAACTGCCTGTTGTTGGCTTACGCTTCCTATAAGCACTCCACCTTTCAGCAATATTAAAAGAGACGCTTTCTGCTTTGGTTTATAAAGTCATCTTTACATTATCATTTCACCTTTTTTTTTTCCTCAAATAAAATGGTACATCCTTAAAAGTCAGGAGGGGTAGTCCTATAGTTAGATGAGTAGCCAAGGACTAGGAAATGTCTCCTAATTTCCTTTGCGTCCTCAGAAAAGCAACATCATACACTAACCGCTCCCACTCCAAAACAACCATATCATCACAATGTTTATACTGTTTTCGTAACATTAACCAAAAAGTGAGCCTGGTATTGAGGCAAAATGACAAAGCAGACTGAAACTCTGCTACTTTATTCTCAAGCCACTTCTTCCCATTTGAACTAGTCCATCAGGGTCTAAAGCCTCATTTCAAACAGCTGCATCACAGATGATCTAATAAGGCAAATACTCAAATGAGTTTATACAGAAAGTACTACGGAAACTGGATGATGACACGGTTTTGTGGTATCTTCAATCCAGAGAAGTACTGGGTTATCATACAGAAAACTGTTGAAAATTGTATTACAAGTTGTAATAAAAATTAGTAAGGAAGAGTACATGCTCTGTGAAGTAACAATTCCTGGCACCTTAGTAACTGTAGATCACGTAAGGCAGAGGAAAAAAAAAAAAGGAAACAAAATAACAAAATGCAGTAGTTGACCACGATCATAAACCAATCTAAATCACACCTGTGTGATGCAAATATTGCCCAAAGAAAAGTACTTAAAATGATCAAGAAAGATTAACTTTTAACTAAAATTAATGAAGGTATGGAAGATGGAACTCTGCTCTATACAAGCATGTGAAGTGCAGTTTATTTATAGATGAGCAACACAATTGCTAGCAGCAGGTAAACATCAGGGAGGGCAAAGCTTAGGATCACATTGGCATGAGAACAAATAGACTAGCCATGATTAACTTTGGGCTGAAAATGAGAAGGGTTTTAAGTGACAAAGCAGTGAGTCTATGATACGTCCTTCCACCAGATGAAGTCAAGGCAAAACCAAACCTAGCTATCTTTAGGACGAAGGTGGGTCACTTTATAAAAGCGACTACATACGATAGTTGATGTTCAAAGAGCTACCCACTGTTCACAACTCCCACAGAACTTCAGGACAACATACACGAATCCACTTTTTGAAGGTACATACAGCCTTACCACTATTCCTTAAAAATGTACATGCCAAGGGCACTGTTTCCTGAAAAACAGATGGGGAAAAGGCTATTCTTTGTCTGTATCCTTTTTAAAAAAATGTATTTACTTTCATAGTGACTTTCTGCATTCCCCTTAAAGCAAGTACTCTGAAAAAGACAGTATCTTCCATCTCCATAGAAAATAAAAGATATACAATGATTCTTACTCATGCAGAAGGAATTAACTGTAAGATTACTAGCATCAATGCTTTTGTCAAAAAGCTACTTCCACCCTTTTTATCTGTCTTACCAGTCAATTAGATGTGTGACTGTGCCATACTTTAAACAGGCATTGTACAGTTCTTTTTGTGTGTGTGTGTGTGTTTTAAAGATAGTTTAGTTATTAGAAAGGCAAAAAGAAGGCAATTCTTGAACCCTCTAGATAGGTTCACAAAAGACATACCCAGGGTTTCCCATACTGCTTTGTCAGAGCTACATCTAACAGCAGAAAAAAAGCAAGCAACCAAGTTCAGACAGTTTTAGACTACACCTTGCTGGTCATCCAAAAAAAAAAAAGACAAAAAGATTGGTGGACTATTTTTTTTTGGTAAGACAAAACACTTTTAAAAATTCTGAATATTGCAGTTTTCACCTGGATTTAATCTATTTTGATTAAATCAAACACATCTCTTTTGATGAAAATAACAGGTGATGCCAACTGCTCTCTCTGCCGAAGCAAACAGAAACTTTTGCTCCATTTCAATGGGGATAGAATGCTACCTGCCACCTTACACATTCCTGAAGCCACCCCATCTCCCTAGATTGTTGTAACGCCCCTGTTTTCACATAATTCACAACACAAAAAAAAAGATGTCTAAGCAATGAAGCCTTATGTGGTCAAACTGACGAACACAACCCTCAAAATTCCTAAAAAGTTTTTTATGAGGTTCATTTGGGCTTGACCAACCTTCACACATTATTTTGGTTTAGCTGTGTAAACACCAGGCCATTTCCTTCAAGTTTCTTCTTTTCCACAATAGCATGATAGACCACTACTGCTTTTTTTCTTTCTGCTACACTGAAATGCATTTAGACATGTATTTATTTATGGTACATACTGTTTGCTAGAACCAGGGCTCTTTGACAATCCATGATTTGGCAAGCCTTTCCAGCAACTCATTTCTGCCTGGCGTACCACATGAAGCTTTTTTTTCCGTGATAACATACTGGAGTTTTTGCTTCTGCTTGTGAAAAATGTGGAGATTCAAGATTTCTCCCACTAAGTAGGTAGATCACAGAGAAGAGGATAACCCTGACAGAGTTCAAAGTGCCTGGTGACATTTCTCATTGGGAGAGGAGCTGTCACTGAGTCAAGCAAAGGGTGCCACAGGCAGGTGCCATAGCCAGGATCTGAAGGTGCAATTTCATGATGGGATTAAACCACTTTGGTCCTGAAGGAGCCTTGCCCTTCACCCACCACCTGCATGCCCAGGCCCTGCCCTGCACCAGGCTCACGCTTTAGCCAAAACACCCTGCTTGCACCCTGGCGCTGGCAGGCCAGTCAGACTGTCCCTTTCAGTGGTGGCTCAGTCTTGGATTAAAAAAATCTCACTTCTTTGGAGGGACATTCCTCAACACATTTCCAGCTCAGCTCCCATCTCCTTATCTGACTTGGCAAATTCAAACAACACTGGAACCGTACTAGTGGTAGTTCCATGGAAAGGGTCAAATGGCTGGAAAACCTCCAGCATGGTCTAAATCAAAGTATTACCAACTCCTTACCCTAGAAGCACTAGGCAGGTCACCATGCTCAAGGTCCTCAGCCAGAGGCCGTATGTCTCATCTGCCCGACTGTGAGAAGGCTTCATGCAGTCCAAGTGCTGCCGCCCACCCATGCAACCAGGCTCCTGCACGTCTGCAGTTCTCCTTGCCAGTAAGCAGGGAAAGAAAAACCATCAGAAATAGTGTGGGTGAATGAAAATAAGCCATACCATAAAGGAGGGAGCGGTTAAAAAGACTTTTTTTAAAAAAAAAATAAAGTGAGAGAGAAATATTTCAGGAGAAAACAATCTCTATCTGGCAGAAAATGTTAAGTGCTGTCTTCAGAAAAGTAAAATCATTATTGCAAGCAAACTGATTCATTAAATAACATGCAGGGGAGGATTATAATGCCTTCCTTGTCATTAAAATGCTTTGAAACTATACTTCTGTAAGATATGTTAATGACATTCAGTTTTTCTATTACACAGCAGAAGCTATGCTCTGGGTGGAATTTGGTGTGCTGTGTTACATGGAAACTCAGGCTGGAGTAGCAGTTATTAGTTCACATTGATTACAAATGTTTAAAATGCACACAAAAAGTGGCCATACCATAAAGAAAGATGTAAAGGTAATGAACTGGTCCATACCAAGTAATACATTACCTTTCCACCCAGGAACCTCCTTCTAGGAGTAAGAACTCCATCTTTGGCATGCCTTTCTCTAAAATTAGAAGCCCACTTGCATGCTGGAAGTGTTATCAATTTTTTTTTTCCCCATGTCCACATCTGAATGCTACTAATAAAGAAAAGCACTATCAGAAACAAATTGTCCATTTACATATACCTTTTCACCTGGTAGTACAAGAAGTTTTATTTCAGTGAAATTACAAGAAGTTTTATTTCAGTGAAATTAAGTCCTGACATAAATTTTGACCAATTTACCTAAGTCCTTATTAAAAATAACAATATGCAGGCTCCAAAACACAGTGGGTTTGGGACAATCAAATTTCCATGTGATTTATCAGATTCACTTTCACAGTAACTAAGTGCATTTTTTTGCTTGCTTCTCTCTGTAAGCTGTCAGGAGAAGTCACTCTATCAAACAGAAATGAAACACTATTTTTTTACTTATCTCTTTTGCCCTGGGTTACATCAGTAAGTCTGTCAGCTTGACAAGAGTCTTTTTGGTGTTGACCTTAAAAGGACGCAGCTGTGACAACTTTTTTTTTTTTTCTTCTAATAGTTCTCAGCTGAATACATGTTCTTGGTAGTCCAAGGCCTTCATCTGGCACCATTTTACCCCATGGGTAGACTGAACACAAAGCTTTGGTCATTCAGTCCGACAGTATATTCCAGCCTTTATTGCAAAAGGCACTGGAGAAGTCAGAGGTAGATTTTATTGTGGCAAAGCCATGATTAATTACAAGAGGTCTTCTAAATTTGGTCGTATTTTCTTAATGCTTTGTAATTAATGAATGTGAGCATACATCCTTATTTCCACAGCCTTTGCTCAAGATATTAAGAACTCCAATCCCTGGACTCAATCCCCCCTGGCATTTTCACTCGTGTTACATAAATAATTGTGTCTGACTCTCTTGCAGGTCCCAGAATTAGATGATCAGGATCAAAAAAGGAAGGAAGAATATACTATCACCTTGTCTTTATATAATACCCCAACTAGGCGATATTTAGAAAATACAGAAACATTTAGGTAATCTGAAAATAGCACTTAGCACACCACGTAACAAATGCAACACATTACTGATTTAATGAAATAATACGATTTTGTACCAAATCCCTCAAAAAGTAAAGATGAAGAGGTACATGACATACTTCAAATTCATTGCACTATTTGCACTGATGGTTATTTACACAGATACAGATTTTAATCACGTCAATTTAGGCATCACCAGTTTTAATAGTGATTTAAATCAGCAGGCCAAAAATGTCAACACACATACAATGAGACTAAAAGAAATTATTTATGTTTTCACTTTATTTCTGAAAATTAACAGCTCAGGAAATAATAATTAAAATATGTCAGATGTAACTAAATGTCATTGTTTTATCAAAGCAAGGAGTCTTCCTTTGCACAGCGACTTGTAACATTGTATCTATATGCACTTACTTAAGCAGTTACGCACCTCGGCATCACCTTTTGTGTTTACACGTTATGTTAATAGGTATTACAGATTTCATTCCATGCTTTCTGTTTACTAGTTTTATGAAAGCTGGAATTAAATTAAAAATCATTAAAATATTGCTTATCAGTTCAGTGATGCCCGAGGTAGGCAAGAAAGGAAAAAAAAAGGCATCTACAAAACCCATTTTGCATTTAAATCTAAATCCAAACAAAGAATTACACCTGATTTGTTCACTGTACAATTGTTCATCCAATTGTTTTGGTTTATCACATTCTAGAAGTAGCAAATTTCATCTCACGCTCTATTTTCATGCTTAAAATGGAAAAGGAAAATAAGATTTCTGTTGTTTTTTTTTCCCCCAGTTTTTGTTAATCTTAGTTTTGAAAATGAGAGTCATTGAGCAGAGTGTAAAAATGGAGAAAATAGTGTCACTACACCACCAGAGGAAGCCTCTGGCAAAAGCCAGTTTAATTACTTCCACAAACTGGTTCCAGGTGTTTAGGTAGCCATTTCCACCAGGACTGTGGTGTGACTTTACTTAAAACATTGGCAGGGAATAGGTAAATAAACACAACAAAGCAGCATATTAAGCTGTGTAGACTTAGACTTTAACATGGATCAAAATCTGAGTCTTATTTTTAAAAGGCATATATGTAAGTCTTTTTTTTAAATACAGTTTTTTTTCTATTTAAAAAACAACCTTTTTTTCTTAGGCACTAATTATTGCGTATCTTTGTTATTCATATTAGATTTAGGAGTCCGGTGACTGTTTTAATATATACTGAAGTAGTTTCATATAACATCTTTCGGGATAGAAAATATGCTTTAATATATTATACATTAAAAATCAAACCACATGCATGATGCTACCAGTTTCGCTATGCTCCTGCAAGTATCTGCAACATCAGACTATTATGTATGATGATCACAGAAGAGAAAAACCTAACTGGCAGAAGTCTCAATGGTCTTAAACCAGAACAAAAAAAAGTGTACTTAATTTATGAGCTGAAAGACTGTCTGCAGTTTGGCACATACAGCACATCACACCATGTAATTTTACAAAAATCAAATAACTTTGCAAATCACTTGAAATATTTCCTTTCTCATTGTTTTTAATCACGCTTGAAAGGAGAGAAAAAAATATCACAGGGTGAAATGAAAGCAAAATATAACGATCTAGAACTATAATTCTGAACGAACATTCCTAATTTTTTGGATCATGGACTACTGTCAAATGTAACAGGGAACCACTACGCAGCCTTCACATCAAACTTTTAATTAAAACCCCAAAATAGATGTGATACGATACTGCAGATCAGTATCGCACCATGATTATATGTGTCTGCAGACCACAATTTGGAAACAAATACATTAAAGGATTAATTTTCCAAAGGGAATGCTAGTCTCTGGGCTTCTTGAAATATTCATTCTATATATTGAGATACTATACAGCATCTTAGCATGCAACTATCTTAAGACCTCCATTCTATGCATGTTTAATAGTACAAGTGAAAAATACCCGTCGAAGACAGGATTTTTTCATCAAATTCATGAGACAATTCCAAGATGATTGCATGAAAAATACTGCTTTATACAGGTATTCCCCTCTCAATCTAGATTGTTGAAGTGAGTTTTTCCAAGCAAACTGACCAGACTCACATTGTCTTAACAATAAAGTACCCATAAAGTGAGGTCAACAAAGTCATTTTCAAAGTTGTCCTAGAAAGGAGTCGCCTACGAAGAGGAAAAGCTGTAGTTGCTTCAGGTCAGGGTTATCAGTGCAGAAAGTGGAGGTTTTATATATACACACAGGTATTATTTTTAATATCTGTATTTGCAATATAAAACAAAAACATGTTTTATATATACATGCAGGCGTTCAAAAGGAAATTCAAAGAAAAAGACATGAAAAAAAAAAAAAAAAGACCGTAAAAGATTGTAAATTATTCTAAGGGCTCTAACTAAGTTTATTTAGAGAGAGAAAAAAAAAAAAAGGATTGTCCTGAAGCTGGAGTGGGACAGCCGCGACTGCTGTTTTCTGCCCAGCACTTGAGTGACAGAGAGTGGGGGAGAGTCGTTAATCACCGCATTCTGGGAACCGAGCAGAGAGAGAGGGAACAACTGCTTTCCGCAACACTTCCTGCGATAAGGCAGCCAGCGCTGGCACACGGACACACGGACACACACACGAGAGACAGGCAGCTACGCGGTGTAAAGCCTCATGCGACTGCGAACGTGACTCGCAACCCTGCACCCCCGGCACACGCGCACACAGACACACACACAGACTCCTTTCAGCTCTCGCCAAACACGCTGTTGGAGGGTGCCGAGGCAGTTCCCGGCCAGGGGAACCCCCCGGTTCTCTGCCTCGGCGCCCCAGCGGCGGGCAGAGCCGGCGGGAGCCCGCCCCGTGCCCCGGAGCCGGCGCTCGGATGTGATGCTCGTCCACGACACGGACCCAGAACTTAAGCGCTGAACAAAGGAAGACGGACTGAAACAGCAGTATAGCTGGGTCTGTATTTGTTTCTGACCTTTTTTATTATTATTATTAAGGACGATCCCAGTACAACTTTCTTCACTCACAGTCAACGTGGTGTGTCCCCCCCCGCCCCTTCCCAAGGCACTATTAAGTCTTTAAAGGCTTGCAGAGACGTAAGTAAGATAGGGGCGACGTAAGTACAGGCATTAACGCCAACTCGTCCCCCTATCATCCGATAACTTCCCCTTACATGAACAGTACAATAAGAGTTTGCTGATCACAGCTTTTCCACTGTACCAGAGCCAAGTGCAGGCAATTACTTACACTTATGTAGAGTTTTATAAGAGATAACAGTTATCTCTATTGAAAAGGCACAAGCTGTTTTGGTTTTTTTCCCATTTATTTATTTATTTATTTATGTAATGTATCTGACTCGTATTACTAACTGTTTAGAAAACACAACAGGGTTTCTGTGCAGGGCATCGGTTCGCCCAACCCTCTGCAGAGCCCCACAACGAGGAGAGCAGGCAGCCTCCTCGCACCGACGAGGCCTGGAAAAACTCTGGCGTAAACCAGCCCACCTCGCTTCCAAAAAGCACCTTAACTACCAGCGGTGGGTACCGTAATCCAGCTACACTTGGAAGGCCCGGAGGTGCCCGGGCTGGGCAGGACAGGGCCGGGAGCGGTCGCTCCTGGCACCTCTGCCCGCCGCTGCGGCCGGGCCGGCTGCGAGCAAGGCGGCGAGCGGCCTGGCAGCTGCGCCCGGGCAGCGCACGGCCCCCGGGGCAGTGGCACGTCCCGGCATGAGGCGCTCCAGCCAGCTCCAAATCACTGGGATCCGGATAAAACAAGACGTTTTGGGCCCTGCTGCCTCCACTAGCCAGGTCCCCATAGCCGAGATAAAGGCAGGAGCAATCTACGCATTTTTAATGCAAATGAGATGCAGCCCTCAAGCGCTTAGCAAATTGCCAATGCATCGGGGATGCCCCTGCTCTTAGCTTTGTTTCCACATGTGCTGAAAGCTGATGAGTGCTGGTCGTGTTTTTCTTCCCACCACTGAAGGACACAGCACAGATAGAGGAAGTAGGAAAACCGACGTTTCAGTAGCGCATATGGCCACTGCCAGCATCTTTAGTTACATCCAGTATATCTACCAGGGACATTTCAATGGTGGTACTTCTAAAATTGATGTTGGGTAATCGTAACTTGGAGCCAGCATCTTTGAGCATTTATGGAGTCTCCATCTCTGTATTCACTTTTTAAACAAAATTCTGACCCTTAGACTTTGGGGGGAAGGGATTTCTGCAAAGAAGGTCTACCTCTATAAACCAGAGGCATTTTACACACTGCAGAAGCACTACATGATAGCAAATGAAAGAGGGCTTCCATTGCCTTAGTAGGAACTCACACGTGTTTTAAGTAGATATTAAAAACATGATTCACTGTAATAAACACATCCCAAATAACTATTTCAAGTGATTCAAAATACAACATTTGGTGGTGGGGACATGACCATACAGTGCACCTACCCCTCCCCATCCCCCTAAATAGCCACAAACATCAATAAAAATAATAAATATATAATAATGACAGATATTTATCCAGAAGTACAGCAGTTCTTAATAAGTTTAAGTCTCGCTTTCAGTTTCACTCACTGCTGAACTACTCAGCTATAAGGACTGCATTACAGAGGTGTGGAGGGTTACTTAGGAGTTACAGAAAAGTACATCAGCATGTTAAAGATGGAAAAAACAGTATCACAATCTATATAGGGAAATGATGTCTAAAGCAGAAGACGCAAGTCTTAACACACTGCTCAACAAATCTTTTCCTCCCCAAATGCATGACATACATAGTAACAGGAGCTCTGAATACTTACTAAATTTATGCAGAGGAATAAATTGGTATCTGTTGCATCACTTACAAAGCCAGAGGAGAAAGGAGGAATTTTTTCATGGAAGTCTCGGATCATACAGCCTGCGTTTGCCTCACTCACATCATCCCACTTTCACTGCACTTCAATGTGAAGAAGACAGCCTTAACAATATTCACCTCAGAAATCCAAAACATTGCAGAGACCACACTGCAGCAACAGATGAATCTGCTTCGCATGCATTGACGTACCTCCTCAAGGTCTGAAACAAATTCCAGCTCCAGTCAACCCACAAGAGACATGTTGCCTGACTGTACCTTGATGGTATTGTTTATGAAGAAGATGATTTACACTCTCGTAATGATTTAAGCAGCTACTTTGCATGCATTACAGAGAGAACCTGAAACATGTGACCTGCTTCACAGGGCAGGATTATACCTCTGTTCTTGTTGTGTCATGTGCAACCACATTATTTAGTAGTTAAAGCCCAAGCGAGCACTCTGGTATTCCATTGCCCTTGTCATGCACGCAGCGCGAGAGTTTCGGCATGCCTCTGAAACCAAAGCTTAGCCTCCCAACTTCTAAAGATAGACAGTTAAATAAATTATATAATTGTCAAAGGGGCTCAGTCAAACCTACCACATGGGTCTGCCCACTCAGGATTATGACGTTTGCTGGCAGACTTTTTAGGACAGGAAATCTTTCATGGTGTTAATAAATTTGTAACAATGATCATATTCTTAGGGGCCACTCCAATACAAACTTTCATTAGCACTTCACTGCCTCTTGCAAAGCAGAGAATGTATGCGTGATCATCATCAGTTAGGAATAAACACTGAGAATTTTAAATCCGTTTCTCCGGTGTTGTTTTTAAAAAAAGTCAAAAGATTTTCAGAAAAATGCCAGTGCTCCTTCAATGTTTGAGTTGTTTTTATTGATCCATACACTTCTTATGCACATCATCATTACTGCTTTGATAATTATAAGATAATTAAATACAAGACAGAGCATGTATCATGCTGGGGAGTCATTTAGTGAGTGAACTGTCGTGCTGAAAAGTGGAATTCTTTGTCACTCACAGCGCAGTGATACCTCAGTAACAAACACAACAGGCGCTATTTTGGGGATAATCAATTGACCTGCAGGAACCGCAGAGGGAAGGAACAAAACAGAAGGTTCAGAATTATATGGAAGTCCCACCACGCAGACCTTCACACTTCGCAAACACATAAAACAAGAGCACATTCATACAGAAGTTTGCCTCAACTTCAGAGTAAGCACAGCACTTGCCATATAATAAGTAGGAAAAAAGTCAGTGTCTGAAAAATTTCCATTTAAGAAAAGAGAGGAAAACTGGTGGGTGGAGGCGGGGGGGGCATATCTTAGCACCACCAGGAGTGAAGGCACCAAAACTCTGTTCATAGTTTTGCCACTGGCCCACTTTAATACTGCAGTCATTTAGATTCCCTGCACCTTGGCTCACCCGTCAATACAATGGTATAATACTTCATCCTGTCCTTAAGAGGCAATTACTCCTTGTAAACTACTCTGGGAACCTCGATTAAAATGCACTGCAGCTTTGTGATAAGTATTCCCTCTGAAAGAGGGTGTGAGCTGGATTTTGACGGTGGGAAGTACTACCTGATGGCTGGAAAAGAAAACTAATGATTCTGAATGAGAAGTATGTGCTTGACCTATGCATACCTGTAGATGGATCCCTCCTGGAATATTTTTTTCTTTTTTTTTTTTCAGTTACTTTGTTTATATTGCAAAGAGAGGAGCAGTGAGAATGGATAATTAAAAAGCTTTTGAAAAGCTCTCATATTTGCACCAAAGGATGACAGTGGGCCATCTTCAAGAACTCCAATGCAGAACTATATGTAATTAAAAAAGAAGTAATTATTTGTAATGCTCCTCAAACACTGTTTTCATTAAGGAGAGGAGGGAAAAAAAAAGACAGATCACTTTAAATATGAATGCTTTATGAATAAAGAAATATTTTTTTTAATTGATGAGCATTCATTTTCCCATACAGTCACATAAAGTCTGAGTAGTTCACGTAAAACATAATTATTAATGTTTTATACCACATTTTCCCCTTGAAAATAAATAAATAAATAAGCATGCCAAAAATCTTTTTTGTTCATTAAGAGCCAGATCCAACAGAAAACATCTGCAGACTTCTAGACCAAGCAAGCCCTGGAAGGCCATAGGTACTGGCTGCATCTCGTGCCAACCCCCAAAATTTGGCTGGTTCAGAAAGATTTAAACAAAACAAAAAAAGCCCTGCAGCTTTACATGTCTGGGAATTGTGGAACTGCATTAAGTTTATGAATAAAGAATAGGGGTGAGAAAAAAACCTAACTCCTTTTAAAAAGGAGATCCCTGTCTCTCCTGTCCTCCACCATTCCAGGTGCTAGACAGGGGCTCCCCTCCCTCCTCAGGGATACCACGGAGACGGCATCAGTGGCTGGGGCCCAAAACCCAGGGTTCACCTTCACCCCCTGCTCCAGAAGGGGTGGGTAGGGGGCCCCAACTCTGGTACTTGACCCTCCTTTGCACACTGAATAGGCACCTGAGCATCCAGTTCCTGGCCATGCTCTTGGATGCACAGTAGCTGCCACCGGCAAACCCAAAGAAGCATCCCCGGGATGGGAGCCAGCCCAAGTCATCCAAAGGACACTGCGGGGCCACTGCAGAGGGGCAGGCACTGCTAAGAGCAAAGAGTCACCTCTGCAAAGGTGGCCTGGGAATGCGCTGGTCTCACTTGAGCCAGCAGCCTCTCTAGCCCCATGGAATGCTTGGACCCTGCAAGCAGTCCAGGATTTCCACCACGGGCTTGAATGGGACACAAGGTACAGAGCAGGGAAAGAGCTCTGATCACGCAGGCACCCAGCAGCATGGATTTAGATTTTGGGCTCCCCTGAACGTTGCATGTAAACACACCAGGGGTATGGGTAGCATCAGCGTGGCTGCCTGCTGAACAGAAGGAAAACTTAGGAAGCAAGTTTAGGAGACGGGCCCTGTTACAGCAGTGGATGAAAATTAAAGAACCTGCTGCTAGTGTAGTTGACACATTTTTAGATTTTTCATAGACATACCGCCTTTTTCTGACTAGCTCTTCACTACATCCCCCTTTGGGAAAGCCAAGAAATCTCCTGTGGATTTAAGTCATACCTTGTCTTCTGCCCCCTTCAGAGGACCAGCCTACATTTCAGATCGACACCCAGCTCACCTTGTGCAGCTAGCCCTGTACCCAGAAAAGGACTGGGAGGGTATTAAAAGACTAAATAACAGTACGCCCTTGTGTTCCACATAAAGCCATCCCAAAATTTTGGTTTTGACATGTTCATTTTATAGACACGTCCTCGAAAGGAACAGCAGCTGCAGTATGCTGCCTTGGTTAGCAAGATGTGATACATGCAGAGATAGGTACTTAGGAGAGCACAGAGGGACTCTGTGTGATGACCATGTAACTTCAGACACTTTGCAGGTGTGTATTTACAATACTATTTATATAGTGCCGAAAGGGGACTACATTAATATAGAGCGTGCATGATTCACCGTCATTAGTCCTGCCTTCCAATAATGTGGACCCTAAGATAAATAATATCACCAGAGCCTCTCCCATATATAAAAAAAGCAAACTGAAAAGCCAAGAAACTTGTATTTAAAATACAGAATAAGCTGTATATCTTAAATAAATACAATTAAAATAATAATGTATTTTATGAACGCTAGATACAAATAATCATATTTATCATTACAGCTTTGTATACCTGTTGGATTACTGCTTTCAAAGCTTTAAAAAATGTGCCAGTGTCTTTGAATTAAAAAGCACTTTCTTTATGCTAAATTTGTGAAGGTGCTCTTGTGGGAAACACTGCATTCTACATTAAATTTTTATTTAAAAAAAGGATTACACAGCCTCAGAAAAAAACAACCAAGTAGCAAAAATCCCAATTTAGTCCATTCATCCTTTGATTCTATCTTTGCCATAATAAAATTCTATTAAAATGTTGCCAGAAATAAAGTTAATCTTCACAAGGACTTTTTCATCTTTCTGTAAAACCAGGGAGTAACTAGCCTGCAGTTCTATCAACCCTGATGCACAGCACGCTATAAAGATGAAATCCTTGTCATTTTTGCCCACGTGTAATATCTAAGGAGAAAAAAAAAATAAAAGAAAAGAAAAAATATAATCCTTTGAAACTCTAAATTCTGGCTAAGAAACACCTCAGTAAGACACCAAGATAATGTCTCACAAATCGAAACAACATCTGTAAACTCAGAATTATAGAGACAGCATTTTCTATACATTTTTTAAAAGTATTTTAAAATGCCTTTGCCTATTCTATAGCACAGGCACTTAAAGCCATAAATAACTGGATCAGTTAAGTAAATTCACCATCTACCAGAATTATGATTCCTGAGACAACTCAAGAAAGTAAAAGCTGAAGAGCTTGCTCCTAGTAGCTAATGGGATAACCCGACTCCGAAGTCAGGAAGAGCAAAAAAAAAATAAAATAAAATTAAAAAAAGCAGGCTTTAAAAGGTACACGATTAAGTTAGCTTTGCAGTGATTAATTCAACAACAGAAAAGCCAGAAACAACTTTAGGCACTTAACCATGAAACTGTCAGTTCTTTGCTTGACAATAAAGCATCCAAAAAGTAAATATGAACTTCTGTTTTTTTTCTTATGTGTGTATCCCCTCATAAAAAGATGATAACCAAAGAATTACCAGGTAAGCTCAACAGAGATTTTTTATACCTTATTTCCCCTAATACAGAGGTGAGATGTGCCTGGACTACATTACTTTTCCTCACTGCCAATTCTAAGACAGTTCACAGTGTTCCCTAAAACTTGATAGAAGGGATTGAAAATCAGGTTGAAAATCTCTTCCCCATGAAACAAAGAGGTCATTACAGTAAGGGAGCTTTGAGGATGGAGACCCCTATACTAACCACATCCTCTCTGTATCAAGGCAAAAGCAGGCAGCAGCTCTTGCTCAGACCAAGTCTCCGAACGAAGCAAATGGAAGCTCTGACCAAGTAAGGAATGCAGAAGCATATACTTTATCATCTCTTTTAAATAAACTCCAAAATTGAATAACTATCAAACAAACTGAAAAAGGGCAGGAAGATGAAGAACAAATTAAAAGAACAAATCAGAGTATTTATCTGACCTGCAAATCAAGCAATTCTTTCAAACAAGATGCCTGTGTTTTGATGGCGGCTCATAATAAAATGTGTCACTTGCAAAATTAAAGTGTTTGGGAAGGGTACTGGGCAACTGAAAATGGCTTTTGCTAGAAGTATGTCACAAGCACATCTTTTAGTCACCTCAGAATTACACACAACTTTGCTTCATTCCTTTGCACTGGCTGCGTGTGGGTTGCTTCACAGAAACACAACTGCAGTAATCTGCTTGACAGTAAACAGTAATCAGTAAATACTATTTACTGAGCAGGTAAGTGCCCCTGCTGTTCCCTCAGTTTACCCTTCCCTCATCTCTGCCTTCCACTTTCAATCCCCTTGCTCTCAGAAAATTTAAGGGGGGAATAAATAAATACAGGTAGTGAAATAGTGAAATTCTGTAGCTGGCAAGGTTTTCCTCGCTGAATGGACAAAATTCTTAAGTCCACGCTGCTCCTGACTCTGAAGGATTAGATCCTAACCAGGGAAAACACAGGAAAATGGCAATAAATATTGCACAGTAATCCATGGGAACTTTGGTCCCAATGTGATTTTTCTATAGTATCCTACAATAAATGGCATTACAACATCCATAATCTCAGCTCATATATCAAGAGTGCTCGCTCCACTCTCCTTGCCCTTCCTTCTTTCATGTAGTGCATTTTCTAAGAAAATGTACTTTTTCTGCAAAAGTAAAGCCAATGCAGTCCCATTCCTGTCTGAAAGCAGCACAGTAGCTCAGTGAAAACTACCACGGACCGTATCGCACTGCACAGAGCCACAGCTGAGGAATGTGGGGTTTATGGCAGCATTACTCTGGTAAGGTCTTGTCTGAAATTCCTTCTGACAAGACAAAGGAAGTTTGCTGGAGAGAAAAAATAAATAAATTGTATTCATATGCAATAAGAGCACTTCACGTCATAGTGGATTTTACAATATCCTAGTTCTTTCTATTCAAGCATGTGTCTTTCGGGTAATAAATTCTGAAAACCCAAAAAGGTAAAGCTTGTTTAACCATGAGTCTCCTTTCACCCAGTAAAATAAATTCCACAGCTGCTTTTTCTTTCTCTTGTGACTATATTTTAATCTCCTTCCCATTGACAACTAGCCACTGTCACACTCCACTATTAAAATTAAAATCTTCAAAATTGCCAGCTTTCCAGACTCTTAATTTTGTCCCATTCAGATAAAATGTTTTACACTAGAAAGGCCAGCAGAGATGCCATGTCATCTTTGTTAGTAAAGATTTTCACATGTGCAAATACAACTTGAAAAACGACTGAAAAAAAGGAAAAAAAAAAAAGCTAGAGAAAACCATTCTAAATGTTCCTGAGATAATGCAGTACCATAGCAAATCTCTAAGGAAAGTTAAGCTGAGACTGCCATGAACACCAAATAAATTTGCACCACTGGGATATTTAAGGTCCAATAAATCTTACTTTCCAATGGTTTTAAAACTCCAGAAAACAGTTTTTCAGCTCTAGACTCTGTATGTTGTAACAAAACTGTCTACCTAAAAGCTACCAACTCATACTTGTGAGAAATATTTTCAAAACATACTCTTGTTTGATGAACTACCAAATTATGAAAACTTTCATTAAGAAAAAACAAATAATCAACAAGCATATATACATACATAAAAAACAACCATACTACTTACTTCTTGCACAATAATGCTCAAGAAAGTTGGTTAAAAATGCCCCTTTTTCTAATTCAAATTCTTCTTAATTTATCTGAACTGTCTCATATTGCAGTCAATAACATGAAACCAAAAAAGCAATTGTAAAAAAAATAAAATGCAAAGGAAGACAATCCATCACATTTCAGAGGTGATGTGCTAAGCAACAGCAGAAGAGCCAAGGTTTAACATATCATACCACTGTGTTATTTTCTGATATTGTCTAATATGCTAACAATCACCGAAAAATAAAATCTGATGGTATAGAAAAGCACTTTATTTATTATGTTGCAACTTTTTGCAGTTTGGTTATATCAAAAGCACATTCTGTGGACTGAGAAAGTCATTGCTTCCTTTGGCATGTCAAAAATGCCCATGGCATGGCATATAACTTTGTAAGGGATGAGGGTACTACCACGTTCTTGCAGGGACAGATCTGTGACAATGGAGATTCAGTCACTCTGCTGTCTCTGTGAGTCTTTCATAGTAGCTGATGAGGAACAAGAAGAAAACAAGGCCGTGAAGCCAGTGAGTAGCAGCAGGACTCAGAAGCAGGTGCACTACTTAAACCTACTTTTTATTTTCTCTCCCCTTGTGAACCGATTTCAAGCCAAAGGAACTGCTTTTAAAGTTGACAGACTAAACTGTGACCCCACTGCAGGGCAGCTTCGTGCAGTGGTATACTGCTTGACCATCCCGGGCTAGGCAGCAAAAATGCAAGATGGAGCCTTACAAAATGTTACTGTGTCCAGAGTCCAGAGATGCTGCTTTAAAGTAGCAAACTGTAAGAAGGTGTAACATGAATTCCCAAAAAACAGGGTTCCTTCTCAGTAAGCTGCAAGGTAGTTAGGAAGTTTCCCAGTGAGGATGAGCTACTACTCTAGATGAAGTTAGCAGAAGTTTTGAACCTTTCAAGTACAGGAAGAGATCTGGCCCATAGTCAGTCAATCTTTGGTCAGATCTAAGCTTCTGCCAGGTTTCCAGGCAAAACAGGTTAAACTCACTTTCACAAAAATACTTCACCTAAAAATCAAACCAGCTCAAACATTAAAAAAACCCAAACCAAAACAAAACAGCAAGTTATGCTGAACTTTGTTTTCTCGCTAGCAAGCTTCATGGCGTAAACAACTGAAGGACAGTGATGCAAAATGGATTCTTGCCTAGATTTGTAAACTTTTCCAGGAGTTGTAATATCCTGAGTTTGATGACATCATGAAACCAACCACAAGTAAAAGTTGGGTTTCAATTTGTTCTACTTTTCCCTCATTAGTCTCTGTGTCAGAAATAGAATAAGAACCCTCATTAAGTCACATTAAATTCTTTAAACTCATTAAGGGCTCAGTGAAAGAACAATACAAACACTGGTGTTTTTGTAAAAAAAATTATGCAACACAGATGGACTTCCATTTCCATGTATTTTTGGAATGTATGCATGCTCATATAGCAACCAATGTGAGACTGATATGCATGAGGGAGAAATGAAGAGGCAGAGTAAGAGAGACAAGGCAGAGCATACCTTACATATGACAGAATGATACGTAGATAAAAGTGGATTATGTATGATCATTTGTGACCTGATATAGATGAAATGCTTAATGCTTTGTATACTGAACTGTGGCAGAGCTGGAGTCAGAGACATACCCCGCATTTATTTTCTATTAATGATTGCTCAGGACTTTTTCCAGGGAGAAGACAACCTTGAGGGCCACACAGCCAGTGGCAATCAATTGGCAATTAAACATTTTGTTCACTGACTACTTTGATTGCTGCTGCTGTAGCCTAATGCACTGTCTGATTGTAGTTGAAGATAATAAATCTACTATTCATGCATATGGACTTACACACAAGATACAAGTGTGTGCATAATTTCAATTGTCTTGAAGAGTATCTCCTGGTATGCAAAGGATGGGTATTTGTTAGAAGATTTATTGTAGCTGAATAACTCAGATATATGTTGTTGATAACTTACGATCTTACCCCCATAAGACTGGAAATATGAATTCGATGCCACAAAATTATTTTCATTCCTACAGTATGCTCAAACAACCATTACAGGATTAATCTAATTTTTTTTTTTCCTGTAATAAATGTCAACATGCAAATAAAAGTAGTTTAGTTCTAAAGAAAACTCCAGATCTGAAAAACATGGAAGGAGACTAATTAGATGGCATAAATGTCAGATGTCTGTAGCAGGTCAGAGAAAGAAAACAGTATATACAGTAGATGAAAGACCCAAGTTACTGTTTCTTTCCTTCCTACCACTGTGACAGCTGAAATGAGATGTGGGATTTTTACTGACAGCCCCAGTCCTAAGCATCCAGAGCTGGGTGCCAGGGCAGCACAGAGAGGCAGCCTCCGCTCGGGAGCTCTCCTCTCCCTCTCCTTCTCCCTCTCCCTCTCCCTCTCCCTTTCCCTCTCCCTCTCCCTCTCCATTTCTCTAGCAGAGTCAGATACTGTTTACCTGCAAGGCACATGGTAAGGCTAATCTATATTCACAAGCTTTTGCCTCAGGTATTTGGGGCAAGGTTTACTTTATTAATTGTGTGTGTGTGTGTACATATCTATGTGTGCAGAAGGAGGAAGCTCAGCAACGATCAACATGTACTGCTGTACAACTGCAGCTGGAGAGTGTCTGATGAGTATATTTAATACACCTAAAAATGAGAACACTAAATAGGAAAGCAAACTATGTTCAGATTAGGAAACTGGAATTCTCTTTCTTTCATTAACTGAATTCATGAAGCAACATATCATCTGCATAGTAAGTTTTGGATGATGGTCCACATAACTCACAGTATTTGGTTGAAGAGCGGCATGCAAGAAAGTAAAAACAGGATCATACTTTGGAATCGCTGAAAACCTTCTACCCACAAAGAAAATTGCTTTATCCTAACTCATTTAACTTCCTCTGAACATTAAGCCACATCTGCGCATAGGAATTTTAGGTGATACTTAATTTCAATATCTACTTCAAACTTTTTTTAGATCACTTGAGAATTTGTTTTTTAAAATAATACCAGTACAGTCACTGAGATATCCAAAAGCAGTCTGCAAGCTATCTGTCTAGGCAGCCTATGTGATCATTTTAGGATTTTTAATTAACTACTAGCAAAATTCCCCCATGCTTTTTTGTGAACCACCAAGCTGTATGTTTAATTTTTTAAGTTTCGGTATGTATTTCAGACTTGCAGACTTCACAAAGTAGGTCAGGAATACCCAAAGGATACACATTTGAAGGCTACAGATAGCAGAACACACCATTTACGGCTTTGTATATACACATACATACACATTCTATATAATATAGGTAGATAGATTCAATGATTTAAACACATTACATCTATATTGTATGTTTCGAGAACATTCAGATATTTACACTGTTAGATCACCACTCGTTTTTAGACCTCCACTAGTGCCAGCTGCCAAAAGAAAGTACACAAATCAAAATATGTTACCTTTGTTCAAACAATACTGCTGTTCATTATATAATAGAAACTGTCATGCTTAATCTTCCAGGAACCAAGAACTGGTACATTCTTGGATCAGAGGTGGCTTGAAATGGTTTGAGGCAAAACTGAAGCATATTGTTTAAGTAAATCATGCTGAGAAACATAAATGCATTGATGATTTTTAACATCATATTTTACAGACTTTTTTTTTTCTCAGACATATTAGTAAACTAAAAATGCTGGCATATTTTCAAAATGACAAGAGATGAACACATTAGTAGGTTTTTTTATAACATTTTTTCAATATCAAATTATACATTCCTTCCTTCATTGTGTGCCTCACTGAACATAATGGGAGATCCAAAAAAGAAGCTTTAGAACAGATTTCATGAAGCAAAGTATACTTATAAAAGGTACATGTGGACTTTGAAATACCCCAAAACTAAATTTTTCCTTGGGAGTTCTCAGTATTATCCAATTATCCCAATGGTTATTGCGGACACTAAGCTACAGTCTGTGATGTTCATTTTCCATTAGATATGAAAAAATTGCCAGAAGCAGCATTCAAAAACATGTCTACAGCATGATATGGATAAATATAGAGAAATAGCAGAAATGTTTTAAATTATTCAGAGTTGGAGATTTTTAACTTCTGTTTTAATCTGAGACAACGCTAAATAAAAATAAGTACTCTTGACTTACTGAGGAGAATCTGTTTTACAGCATTATGACTCCAGGACTTGGTGAGATTTTCAAGACTACAAAGGAAGTATTCTACAATTTCATATTTAACAACACGGATTATACAATATTCATCAAGTAGACACAATCTCACAGGCAGACACATACAACTCTGCAGAGGCCAATCCTGCAGTCTTTACTGAATTCAAAAGTCCTCCTGACGTCAAAGAGTATTTTTCAAGAATGGGAATTGCAGGATCAGGCCCAAAAAGTGCTTATGAAGATGAGATGTTACTTCAACAGATTGAATGTTAGATTAAATATAAAGATTGAGGCAAGACAAGTCTGGGGTTTAAACCCTAGGGAGGATTGACATTTAAAGTGTTGCCACTGAATTATAGCTCTCCACATTGGGTGGGGTAACCTCCTACTGGGTGGAGTGTCTCCCCTAAAGGAAGGGAAAACTGGCACAAGCCAACTTGGTCTTTGAACAATTTCCCTACTTGCCAACTTATGAAGTCGTCCTGACGTCAACTTCATCAAGAAATTCTATTGCCCAACTCCATCTTTTACCATAGAAAGCTTGCTTGTGTTCAAAACCCCAGCAGACATAGAGGAGAAATTAAGGAAATAAGCCTGAAAACTCTCTACAAAATAGAAAAGAAAAAAAGAGGAAAGAGAGAAAAGAAAAGAGAGGAACAGAAAGGAACAGAGAGGAAAAGAGAGGAAAAGAAAAAAAAAGAAAAAAGAAAAGAAAAAAGAAAATGAAAAAAAGAAAAGAAAAAAGAAAATGAAAAAAAGAAAGGAAAAAAGAAAATGAAAAAAAGAAAGGAAAAATTAAAATGAAAAAAAGAAAGGAAAAATGAAAATGAAAAAAAGAAAGGAAAAATGAAAATGAAAAAAAGAAAGGAAAAATGAAAATGAAAAAAAGAAAG
>JANHFX010016660.1:0-11278 GCA_027560015.1 Chloroceryle amazona | reverse complement strand
AGGAATTATAAATAAAATTGAAATTAAAATTCCAAGCTTATTAATAAAACTATAGAGTCAATGCAGTTCAAAACATTAGCAAAACAGTGTGTCATGGATTCTCCAGAAGTTCTATTTTAATTGCAGATGGATTAAACATTAGAAAGAATTAATTTTAATTGCCATCTCTGAGTGATCTATAAATTTCAATGTAGATATACTATTATATAAAGAATTTTCCAGCTTCTCTTTCTCTTTACAAAATTCTCTTTACAAAATTCCAGCCAAGAATCTTCATAATGGCATGACAAAGAACTTGTCACAGTAACTTCACAATCCTTTGTTTCAGCAGTTCAGGATTCTTCCTTTATTTATTTTACCTTGGCAGCTGGTTATTTTGAAATAACCTTTTCTTCAGTGAAAACATCTAAAAAAATAAGTATCTCATTCCTTTTTTTCAGCTGCTTAACATATTTGTTTTTGTGGGGGTAATAGAATTTTGATGGCGATTTGTATGGACATACATTTTTTTGTGGGTAATAATCTGAAACATGACGAATTAAAAGTGCTAAAAATATGGATAGTTTTTGTGAAAAAAAAAAAGATGCTGTAAAACTGCCATAACATTCTTGACATTTTTTCTCATAATAGGTGAGACACACATAGAAAGAGATGTTTTTGTGTGATTGGCATGATCAGAAAGGATAACTGATCCTATTTAATGAAGGCATGTAAATGTTACAGAGTCCTCAAAAAATTTCCTTGATCTTTCTGAGTCATATGTAAATTTGCTCATCTATAACAAAGGAGATTTCCTGCAGTGTATCTAGGTTGGACTGAACCAAAATGATCATGGACTCCACCCTACTTTATGAATCCTGTATTGATGGCATTATTTCCCAGAATTACATTCTGTAGCTCGGTATCCCAAGACTGCAGTGTCTGCACTTGCTCATTTCACATATCTCATGGCCCTCATATTGGCTGCAAACTCTTTGCTTAAGAATTGGTTTTCTTGCAACTGTGAATGTTTATAACCACAAACATACTGTCAGTTTGCAGAGAGTAACTAGCAACAGAGACAGCAGTCCATAATACTAGTCCATGAACTAGTAATTTTTCAGTAACCGTCCCTTCACAAGTATGAATATAGACAAACAGACATCCTTTTAAAAAATTCTTATATTGCACTTTCCTTTTGTAAAATATGTCAACACACTTCTCAGTTCTAAGCTTCCAGAGTTCCCTAAAATAAAAGTAACGAAGCACTACTGTGACAGAAATGACAACGTGGATTTTAAACTTCTGTAGCAAGTCATTACATTGCAAAATTTGTTTCTGCTGTTTAAGATAAAAGGGCTGGCAGAGGCTAACAGGTGTTGTGACACATGCCTGAAGGAGACTTGACAGCCCAGACTGTATTTAGTAGGTGGTTCCTATTCATATGGGACTGTAAACTTGTCATTTATTTCATAGTATTCTCTGGTAGTGAATTGTAGATGTGCTACAGTAATCTCAGATTATCAAAAGTGTTGGTGGTATTCCCTTTTTTTTCCTTCCCTCCCTTGAAACTGTTCTCCATGAGCTACAGTGCAGGCTGATATGTGCATCCATCTGAGGGTGAAAAGGAAATCAGTGGCCTGCTGAACCCTTTGCTCAGGCTCCCTGAGTGGTTCAGAAATGTAAGAAGACTGGTTCCATAGCAGCACTTTATCTTTCCTTGTAGTGCTGCAAGGAAAAAAGCAAAAACATCCCTCCTCTGACCCTAAACCATTCATAGTGATGTGAGATACAGGCAGCAGCAGTTTATGTCTTATATACAAGGTGTATCTCGCTAACCCACTGAGAAAGGAAGAGGAAGCAGGACCATTGCTATTTACCTTGAAGTAATGCCTCCCTGGGTTCATTCAGCTTTTGCTCAGACCTTTGTCCTAAGCTGTGCCTAAAGTCCTAAGATGGTACACAGGGACTTCCTTAACAGCTATTGTGACCATGTCATTGCAGTTAAATCTCAGGATAATTCTGCAAATAAATTAGGAGTTTCAAAGGTGTGACTCTGTATAAAGAGACTGATTCTAATACAGTAGCAGTAAATGTCTGATTCCTTGTGTGGAAAGTTTCCAAAGTTTTATTTTATGGTCTAACTTTTCATCTCCATCATATCAATCTCTAGGTGTGAAAAAAACAAAAATGTCTTCTAAAATGACATCCTGCCTGCCCCTGACACTGGAGTTTGTGAAATCATGCTGAGCATCTCATTAAAGGTCTCTCAATTATTATAGTCTTTCTGCCTGAAATTTGCCTGTAAAAGGAGATTGCTAGCCTCAAGGAACTACTTTTTTTCTTTTACCCTGAGGACTAACAGCCTCTGAAGAGACAACTTTGCAAAGTATCCATGTTTATAGCACACCAAACTCTTCTTTTTGTTTTTGTAGTCTAATACCAAGATGAGTACAGCCAGAGGATGAAGGAGGGGGAATGCCAAAGTAATTCCAATGCCCATGTGGCTGGAAAGGAATCACTGCAATCCTTGTTACTCTAGCAAAGGAAAGGGAAAAATTCACCAGATCCCTTCCAAAATGTGAAAAAAAGATGACCTATCTCACAGCAAAATGTTTTAATTTCTTCAGTTCCAGACTCCCAAATTGTTCTCATCTTCTCGCAGAAAACAACAAACTTCTTCTGGAGCAAAACAGGATTTGTCAACTCCTGTTGGCAAACACAAGTGGAGTTCAGGGAGTCTGCTGTACTCATGTCAGCATGTCCACTGATTTCACTGATATCTCTTACAGGAGGAAGGTAAACATTGTCTCAGATTGCATTTTTCCCTGGTAATGCAAATGGTTTTTATTCTTTCCCTTCAATAAATAAAATGATCCCATTTCAAGAGAATTAAAGTAAACTGTATTGATTTTATGTGAGCATTTAAAAGGATAAATTTAACAGTTTTTACACACACAAATCACAAACTGGATTAAGGACAAAATGTTACTTCAGTGCATTTGGTATGTATCCATCCTTCCAGTAATTTCAAAATAAATAGTTTAAAACACAATATACTTGAATGTTAAGATGGTTTTGAGGAAGATTAATAAGCTAGAGAAGATGTGTCTTCCTTCAGGAAAATCTATCTCCTTGCAGGAAAATCTATCTCCTAGAAAGTGATTGCTTTTCATTTGGAATGTCCCTGTTTTTTGGTTGGGTGTTTTTTTTTGTCGTTGTTTTGTGTTTTTTGGTTGGTTGGTTGGTTTGGTTTGTTTTTTTTTTAATATATATTTTTGTTTGTTTGTTTGTGTGTGGGGTTTTGTTTTTGTTTTTTCTTTTAGTTTAGTTTGTTGTGTTTTTTTTGTGATTTTGGGTTTTTTTGGTGTTTGCTTGTTTGTTTTCTTTATTTTTGATGGCTTCCAATAATAATATGCTAAGATATTATTAGGAAAAAAACAACACCTCATCAGATATTCTTTGCACAATGCAAAACCTCCCTTCTGATAAATCAGCTCTACTCTCAAAGTGACAATTCTTACTTTGAGTTCCAGGGTGTACTGCATCTCAGTACATTTGGGGAACAGAAGAAAAAGCAGAAAACCACTCCAGAATGCATACTGCAGGGGAAAAAAAAAAAAAAAAAAAAAAAAAAAAGAGTTTACTTTTATGTATTTTCTATGTTGTTTAAGGATGTAGAGATTTGTTCTAATATTTAATTTCTTCTTTCATGACTACGTTTTTGCTTCTTAAGGCCCTAGTATCTATTATCATTGACTTTAATGAAAATGGTCAGAATGAAAAAACATAGAAATCTGTCCTTTTTCTGGGCCCAGACCAGCCACGAGCAGCTTGTGACTTTAGCAGATGTTTCTGCTTTCAGTTTAAGACAGCTAAAACTTTAGGTACTTGTTTTAACTACTATTCCGGGTGAAATGTTACCATAGAACAGCACAAAAATTTGCTGCCTGATGCCCGTAGCAAACTACTGACCTTTGTGGCGTTATCAGAACAGGAATTTTGTACTGCTAGCAACCAAACATCAGTACAGACTGGGGGATGGTGTGATAGACAGCAGCCCTGTAGGAAAGGAGTTGAGGGTGCTGGTGGATGAGAAGCTGGACATGAGCCAGCAATGCACACTTGCAGCCCAGAAGGCCAATTGCATTCTGGGCTGCATCAAAAGAAGCATCACCAGCAGATGGAGAGAGGTGATTCTGCCACTCTGCTCTGCTCTGGTGACACCTCACCTGGAGTACTCTGTCCAGCCTTCAACAGAAGAAGGACACAGACCTGATGTAGTGGGTCCAGAAGAGGACCAAAAAAATGATCAGAGGGCTGGTGCATCTCTCCTATGAAGTCAGGCTGAGAGAGCTGAAGAAAAAAGGTTCCAGGGAGATATTATAGTGGTCTTCAGTACCTGAAGAGGGCCATCAAGAAAGCTGGGGAGGGGCTGTTTACAAAGACATACAGCAATAGGATAGGGGCAATGGCTTTAAACCAGAGAAGTGCAGATTTAGATTGGACATTAGGAAGAAGTTCTTTACTATGAGTTTGGCTTAACACTTGAATAGTTTGCCCAGGGAGGTGGTAGAGGCCCTATCCCTGGAGACATTCATCAGACATGGTGACATTCATCAGGGGCTCTGAGCAACCTGATCTAGTTAAGAATGTCCCTGTTTAGTGCAGGGAGGTTGGACTAGATTACCTTTAAAAGTCCCTTCCAACCCAATGCATTCTATGATTCAAAACATTTAAAACCACAAGGATTTTTCTTATAAAATGAACCAGAATGACCTGAATGACATACAAAATGCAGAAACAGTGTAGTAAATAAAGTTTGCCTATTTCCCTGGTGAAAATAAGCAAAGCTCACAATACATGATAAAAGCCGATCATGTAATTATCACAACAGGTGAATTTTACATAATAAAGCATCCATGATTTGACTTCAGATTCTGTGTCATGCTTTTATGTCCTGTTTTTAACCAGGTACCTTTCTTTCTTCCATTCTTCTTCCATGACTTTGTAATTCAGTGAAAACTTACATTAAACTGTGCTACAAATAGAAAAAAATACCTTTAAAGAGTCTTCAAAGAGCAGTTCTTTCTAACAGAACTAAAAAGATGGAAAGGTTATAGAAAGGGGGAAATCTGAAAGTATGGCCTACAGTCTATTTTCATGCTGTATCACAGCATGATTGTATAACAATAGCATAGTCATTTCATCTGTCATAAAAGAGTACCATATGTTAATTCTTGGCTAATTATTTTTCATTAATGCTTTTTTTTTAAAAAAGCCAAGATTGTTAAAAGGAAGTGGATTTTCTTGTCTGTTGTTTCTCAGAGGATTGTTTAGTAGACAGGACCTGACTGAGAAAGGCACTAATTAGGTGATAATATTAGGCACATTTATAATCCAGTTCCTATGGAGCCAAGAAACTAGTATGCATTTAAATACAACTGAAAATGAATGTGACTTTAGGGATATGATTATTCATATCCTTAGAGTTAGATACATACTTCATGCTTTTCCTCAGTTAAGACACAAAAAAAATTGTGATCAGTATTTTTCAATGCACTAATGCTTTTTACTGTTTTATTCTGTTGTTAGAGCTTGCTTTCTGTTTCCTTCACAGCTGTGAATAATCCAAGCAACAACAAACAGAGCAGTATCCTGGTCATGAACTCTGTTCTTCATTGCTGATCAGGAAATTCAGCAAGTAGCTACAGACTTTTCTAGCTGACACACAAAAGGCAAATATTTATTGCCAGCGTAATTGTGCAAGGTCTGACTGGGTAATGAAATACTTAGAGCACTATATTTTACTGATTATTTTACTAAAGTGCTACTTTGATGATTTTTTTTTTTTTTTCTGTAGCAACATATAAACCACAACAATATGCTCTTTTTTAGAGATTTGACAGGACAGTGTAATAACATCTCTTGCACAGGCGATTCCAAGAAAAAGGATCTTCAGCTTTGTTAGGACCAAGACAGAATATGCTAAATAAGGGAATATTTATATTTAAGTAACTCAAAGGGATGCTGAATTTTCTGAACTATGCATTAAATCAGTTGCATGAAAGATCGAGGTTAACCTCATATTTGGAATAAGATCTCAAATTCATCAAGGTATCATGAGCATACGTCCTATGTAATATTTTGTACAAGCATACCAATGGTAAGTTAAAGATAACAAAAAAATGTTTTTTCTTTCACCAGTACTGAGATTATGAAGCATATATGTGTATACTTGCAACTGTTTTAAGAAAATTTTTTGGATCAGGAAAACATACTATTTTAGTACCACTGTTGAGTCCTTCTGTTCTTTCACACCCTACCACCACCCCTCTCCCTCCCTCTTTCCCTTTATGAACAACTGGAAAGAAAATATCATTTAGTTTTGAATCATCTGATTTCCAAGTATTTCCCTTGGTAACTAGAAGCTACACAGAAATAGAAACAAAGAAAAACATGAATGGGAGGTGGAGCAGATGAGGAAGGTGAAGGAACTATAATTACTGTAAAAGAGCACTTTCATACAAAGTTTGAATCTTCATTTTTTTTTCAGTTGGTTTAGGATATAATCACTTGTCCTGGCTTGAGTGAGAACAGAACTAATTCTGTTCAGTGATTTTACTTTCCAGCTCAGTTCTTCTAACTTCACTGTCTGAGATCAGCAGCCTGTTTTCACAGACACTGTCTGCTTCCAGCAGTGATAACACCCCATGTTTAGAGTTACTACCAAGGATTGGTGTGTAGAACAAAGCCACTGCTGGATCTTGTGTACCTCACTGAGGGGTGCAGAAAATGAAAGGCTGTGCCTGCAGGGAGGAGCGGACAGGGCAAGTGACCCTAAATTGACCAATAGGGGATTCCATCCCATATATGTCATATAACCTGTATATCATATAGCATTATTAACCTATTAACATATAACTCTATTAACAGTATTAACCTGGGGGATCAGGAGGATCTCTGGCTTCTCTCCCCTCTTTTTGTCCTCTTGGACCACTTTGCCAGCTTTTCTTGGCTTGGCTCTGGTCCTCTTCCGGTTTCTTCCTCGGAGCACCTGAGAAAGATTCTGTCCATTCTGCCTTCAATCCCAGTCGGTGTGTTCCTGAATCCAGTACCAGAATCCAGCTTCTGAACACAGCTCCCATTTGCTGCTAGGCCCATTCTGGGACTCTTCCAATGCCTGCTCCACAGCATCAGTGGTCACAGTGACATAACTAACATCAGGGGGGGTTGGGTTCAACACTGATTTTGTATGTATTCCATTTTTATTATTTTCATTTTCATTAAAGCTGTTCTAGATTCCTTTTCTAATCACTAAGTCTTTCTCGCTTATTCACTTTCTCTTCCCCTTTGGGGAGGGAGGGTTGTTAACTGAGGAGTCTGTCACAGGTATAAGGGGCTGCCCTGACCCTAAACCGTGACATCACTACAAATATTTTTGCCATATGCACGTTTTCGTACTTGAAATGTTGAAAAAAATTCTTTTGCATTAAACTCATTTTAGGGTGCTGCTGAAGGTATCATGATGAATTTAAACAGTATTGTCAAGCACGGAACTGTGTCATCTTTCCCATGGTTTTCTAATAATTTCAACAGTTTTAACATGAATAGTGAAATTAAGAAGAATCTAAAAAATTGTGGAAGAAGAGCTCATTAGATGGATATACCATGGAATAGTACAGACAGTATGCAATTATAGTTCATAGTATTAAAAAGAAACCAGCAAAATCCACCTTTAATTATATGTTTGTTAACAGTTTAGTTTAATATAGAATTTTAAAAATCCCAGAGTTTTCCTTTAGAGGTATTTCATTCTGAAATTCAGTCAATCTCAGCAGCTCTCATTTTTTATTTCAATCCAAGGCATGCCATTCCTGTACTCATGCAGCTTAGTATTTTCTTCCTTTAGCTACTGGTTTGATCTCAAATTCAACATATACTAATATTATTACTCTATTACTTGAATGGTGCTATTGATTTAGTTTTTCAAAATGTGTATAATTAATGTAATTTTCTTTAAACCCCAGAAAGTTTATTTTGCAATATATTAATTTGCATAACAGAGTATTAGAATGCTTTATTGGAATACTGAAATCAAATTGTTTCATCTTCCAGTTTCATGTAGTTTTCTTACACATGAGGATTTATTACAACTGTAACACAGAGGCAGTAATTAGAAACATTTGAAATTACTAAATAAGAATTAGAGAAAAGGACTAAGGCAGCATGATACTGTGCACTGCCAGTGGTGCTCCTACTCAGTGTGAGATAGATCATTAGCTGGTGTGACTCACCATACATCCAGAAGCCACTGGAGCTGCACCAATTTAGGCAAGCTTAGTTGTGGCCCTGGAAAATAAAAGGCTAGTAAATAGAAATAATGAAAAGCAAAATTAGATTTTTATTTAAAAGATTGCCTTTTGCTATTTATTATTTTAGTTGCACTGAAGTGAAACAGAAAAGACAGAGAGACAGTCAGAAAAGAGAAGATAATCTTGACCAGCACTGAAAAGGATCTTGGATCATGGACCCAGAGTCAAAATGCAGCCTGACTACAATGCTGAAAGAGGTTTTTCTCTTCCATTCATGAGAACATACACAGTGAATAGACATAGTAACCAGGCTACATCAAAGTTATTCAATTTTTTATAACAGAAACAGGTATACTGGATCAAACTACAGCTGCAGTAGCTGCAATTCACTGTGCCTTTGAATCTGGCTGGTGCTGTATATTATGAAATAGAACATAAGAAAACTAGGTAATGGTCCCTCTGATTTCTGGGACTTGTTGGGAGTAAAGTTGCATTTACATCTTCTAAATCCCTGATAGATATTTCTTCCATTAATTCTTCTGTGTCTGTATTGGTCACTCAGTTTTAAAACTAATTCTTTAAAAAATAAACTAAGCAAAACCCTGTATCTGATCATGTCATTTGATAATTATGACTGAATTCTATGTCATAACATATGCTAAAAAACCATGCATGATCAGTGTTTTAAATAAAAGAATGTTCATCTATCATATAAGGAAGTTTATCAGATCTCCATCTGCTTAAGTCTGTGAAATTAGTATTGGGACTGGAAGCACTGAGAAATAGCTACCTTGACAGGTACATGCTTATGAAGTGTTGTTGCTATGCTCTGGCTGTTTGTTTACTTTTGTACATTTATGGAGATACAGTAACCCAGACTCACTGGTAACAGAGTTGCTCAAGAATAAATGTTGCTACTGCAGATCTATACAAATATCTTATAATATCTTTGCTACTTATTGCTTCCTCACAAGAACAACAGCAACAACAACAAAAACACAACCAAACAAAACCAAAACAAACAAAAAATCCCAAAGCAAAACAGCTTCTGATGGTGTGTAATGTCTGATTTTTGTCACAAATTCTACATGAAAATTGCAGGTTCCCACAAAATGCAACAGGCTTGGATAATTCCCTAAACCAGTCAGTTAACAGAAGTTGCTGCTCATGTTAGGAACAGATTTCAAATTCTTTTTAATCCTGATTCTAACAGCAATAGTATACTCCACATCGCACAAATCACAAATCTTTGGCTAGCAGTCTAGCTTAATGCTAGAACAGCAAATGGGAATTGATATTTTCTGCATTTCAAAGTCATCTTCACATTATTTAAAAAAATATACAGCACTGCATTGTCAATCCCTTCCCTTATTAATTCCTTATATTTTCATACTCTTTCAAAATGAATGTATTAGTTAATAGCATTCTGTATAGATCTAACTTATGCAAAGATTTAGTTTTCAGCACTGTTTCTGAAGAAAGTGACTCAGAGGTCCCCAGATCTAGCATCAGAATTGCTAATTCCACACTGAAGAGTCACTTTCAGAGAAGAGAAAAACTACCTAGAATCATAGATTATTTAAAAGAAATATGAACATAATTTCTTAATTATCACAAACAAGCAATTCTATGTCTACCTTGAAAAAAATACTTAAGTTGACAAGTATCATGCAAGCTAAACTAGAAGATACATTACTTCACAACATTCAGCTACTAGTAATGTGCAATATTCATATCTGTAAATTTGATTTTATCAGTTTGTGAATCAGAATTATTCATATATAGTCAGAGGTATATATAATGCACAGATATTGCTCCCCACCTGTCTCCTAAAATCTGCTCTGTCCAAAATATTTGAATCTGTCATTCTAGCTTCAACTTTTGACAGTATTGAGCTTTCTCTCAAGCAATTATGTCCAAAGCCCAAATCAAGGCTTTAAATTGAGGACAGTCTCTGCTTATACTGTGAAACTATTGTGAATGCTCTTATGAATAAGAACACGTAATCTATGTCAAATCTGAAATATACCAGGCCAAAAGTATCAAAAAACCTAAAATACTTGTTATCCCTGAGACACATTGGAATGGATAAGAAACATTTCTTCATTGTGCTTCCAGTTCCAGACTATTAGTTCAGATTTGCAGAAGGAATTTATTCTATATTACTAATGGCAATGATAAAATACCTGAAATTCCTAGTGGAAAATGCCCCATGACTCATTTTTCTAGTGCTTAGAAATTTAATTATTCACTGGAAAATAATCACATAGATATCTTTTTTTTAAAAAAAAGAACACATATTTTTCTATTCTTCTCTACCCTTGTATGGACATTCTGCAAAGTCTCTTCTCTGTATACTTGATAAACAATTGAAGTTATGCTGCTAAATATTATTTCAACCTAATGAGACTTGCATTGCTCATTAAAACTTCTTATGTTTAGTTTCTGGATTTGTTCTTATAGGTGACTTGCTACATTTACTATAGTCAGGTTGCTGTTCTGTCCTCCATTTGTTATTTTTCTTTTAGAAGGTTTTTCTTTGCAGTTCTTTTTTTGCTCTTACACACCATGCTTTGGACTAAGGTTCACAAATAAAAGTAAAAATAATTACCATTAAGCCCCCTTTTAGCTAGGCTTCCAAAATAAAACTCATGTCAGAATCAGGGATATTCACTCATTTTAATTTCAAAACCCTGCTCAGTAGTATTCCCAGGCTTTGGAATCCTGCCTCTCAGTGAGGATCCTCTCTCAAATCCTGGTTGTCAGCCCTGGTAATGCAAAAGATTCTGGTGCTCTGATTGGTGGTATATAAATATATATAACATTATAAATATGAAATATCATAAATAGAAGTCATATATATTATAGATAATATAGGCTAATTTTTCCTTCCCTTCCCTTCCCTTCCCTTCCCTTCCCTTCCCTTCCCTTCCCTTCCCTTCCCTCCCCTCCCCTTCCCCCTTTCCCCTTTCCCCTTTCCCCTT
>JANHFX010016657.1:0-11135 GCA_027560015.1 Chloroceryle amazona | reverse complement strand
TATGGAATTATATATTTTATACATATCTATGGCAGAGTTTATCAGATGTCATGTCAAGATTTGGAATTACTGGACCCGGTATCTGTCATATGGAGAGAAAAGAAAAAAAAAGAAGTTTATTTAAGAAAACAAAAGGTGGTGTGAATATCAGAATTTGCCCCATAATTGCCTCTAGGTGCTGAGGACCTAGAATGCACACTGGACACAGCTCAAGGAGGTTGCTTCAGGCAAGGTTGAATCTGGTCCTATGGACTGAACGGCCATTAGCCTTTCACAGCACCTTCAGGTTTAGTTTAATCCAAAATGGATTCAATCCATTTACTCCAAAAAGCAAACTGAAGCTCATCAAGAAGGGAAATCAGTTTTCTTCAAACCATTTATCCTGATGTAAGCTAAATGCTGCCATAAACAGACTCTTTTTCCAGTGACATACTAGACACCAATAAACAAAATCTAGTGATTGGAACCCATTTTCTTCTAAACCAGCACAGCCAGTTAGTGGAAGGCAGTGTGTCCAGATATGCAACCCTGCAAGCAGCAAGTACACCTGGAAAGTACTCAGGTCAGACAAAATGCATTCAGCCACCTGCTCCTCTTCCCTACCATGAAGCCTTCCAGACCAAGGCATTTGTTCCTTCTTCGAGATAACTTAATTTTCTTGTGACATCCTCACTCTCACAAGCAGCCGTGCTGCTGAAGGACTGAATTTTATTACCCACTGGCAGCCAGTGGATGTGAGACAGAACTACAAGGTCACTGGCCACATCACAAGGGTCAGGGCACCCTCCCTCCACCAAGTCCCTGCACCAGCATCACTGCACGCTAGCAAAGATGTTCACAGGCACAAGCTGCTCTCCTTGCACCCCGGGCTCAAAGGAAAAGCCTGAAAAATAAAATCATTGCCAGGCTTCTCATTATATTCCCAGTTTCTCTGTGTTACTCAGTTTGATTTATAATGTGAGTGCCACAGAGCTGATCTGGTTTCACCAGGCTGTAGAGTAGCAACCCCTTTGCTCATGTGAGCAGCTTGATCCACTCTTTCCTAGGAGAATCAGTCCTGGAGAACAAAAGTTTACTGATTTTCCATTGCTTGCTCACTTCTTCTCATTTTTTTTTTCAACTAACACCATCAGGAGTAATAAAACGAATTTATTTTTTTCACTTTCATTTAATTTACTTTTTAGGGGTTGGGGAGGTGGCTAAAGACCATCTGTAGCTCACTGTTACTATCAAAATCATATAAACGCAATTGATAAAATATTTTAAGTTCTGAGCACTCCTTTAAACTCTGGGAAGAGGAAATGTTTAGCTGTATATGAGCAGCCACTGGCTGGCTCATAAACAGGTCCACAGTAGCCTATTTAAAGCAAGTTGCAAACACTTTGGACAATGGATTTTTATTAGGAAAAAAGAAACACTGAAGAATCAACTATAATATACACAGCAGGAAAAAGTAAGCACGTTAAGTGACTTTAATGTGGATAAAAATGGTGGCACGGGGAGAAATTCTGTTTCAGAAAGGTCATTCATTTGCTCCTGCATTCTTTCCCCACATTTACATGCTGCTCGCTGGATTCATCAAAGGTCTTCATTATTCGCTCTTGGCACGCATAAAACAATCACTTTCAGATATAATGACCTAATTACTCAAGCAAGACAAATGAAAACAAAATGGCACTTATTTACTTCAGATGTTAGTATTTAGCAGCTCTTCAGAAAAGAGATTTAAAGGACTTGTAACACGTATTTAAAACCTGAGAGCCAGTATCACCTAACAGGGTGGGGTTTGGTGACTACAAGCACTGGTGATAATTCCTTTCTACTCTCTCAGGCTGCCCCAATTTATATTCCACTCCCTAGGGACCAGGTAGCCAGGAACAGCTGCAGTATGAGGAGATTCTCACCATGTTTCTCCCCCAGTTTTCCCCCCAGTCAATCCCAGTTCATCCTGCATGCCCAGGGCTGGCCTGGGGGCTTTTGGTCACACTAGAGCATCTAAACAACTGCCAACCTTTACCTTTAAAGGTCGTTCCTGCTCCCTCTAGAACCCTTTTTGGCTGCCCAAGCAGTATGAACATCAGAGGTAACAAGAGAAAATTTTAGACTTAATTTTAAGTTAACCTGTAACCAGGGTGATTTTTTGTTCAGATTTACTGTGTCCAAAAAAGACACATGATGGATCATCAGGGTTCTTGTTTATTTTGGGATGTTCTGTAGGATGGCATAGTAGTAATGATGTAATCACTACCAGTAAATGTCACGGTCAGGCAATGACTCATTTAAAGCTCACATGATTACAGGAAAAAAAAAGTAGATACTGGTATTATGATGCTTATCAGTGCTGTGCCACATATATTACCATATTAATTGTCTCAATTAAAAAGAGTTGACTCTGGTGACAAGAGTCAAAACCCAAACTTTTGAGCCTCTCTGTACTTTCCCCTACAGAGATGTATTTTGTTTGCCACCCTGGTACCTCTGCATGTGTGGAATATGTGTCTGGAGTTAGTAAATGTTCACAAATATTACACAGCAGTTTGCTTGAGCCTGTTAAATTCACATCAAAATAGACTGCTACAGAAAGATCTAGCTCATTTCCTAATTACTAAGCATTTCACACTGGATGGCAAATGAAAGGCTTAAGTCCCAGTGGGATCATATGTGTCTGACCCACAAATAATTGTTTGACATCAGAAGGTTTATTATCTCCTAGCAGGAATGAGAAGCATATTTCTTAATAGGTTCCCCACCCTGGGCAGTGCAAGGCTTCCTTTGAAGAGTGTCTCTATGGTAATTGATGTTAATGAGCAGCAAGCCAAGGAGAAACACTGGGTCACCAGGTAGGAAGCCCCCCAAGAGATAATCTAATTACTCCCCAAAACAAATTACTTTCAACCAAAACAAATTACTTTCAATCACTCTGCAACAGATAAGATCAGTGGAAGGAGCTCAAAGCTGATGACAGCTGGAGACTGAGGCTTCACGAGTTTATGGATTGATCGCTTTTCTCTTTGGTCCGTTTTGTTGAATGACAATGGAGTGACAGAAAACTGGAGCCAAGAACTGAGCTCCCTTTCATTTCATTCAAATGAATGTGGAGGACCTGCCAAGTCGATGCTCTTTGCTGTGTGGCTCATTGATCTAAAATTGGAAAAGCTGTAGCCATGCATGTTCACATCTGTAACATGAGCAAAACTCTCCAGCAATAAATGTGCTGGCTGGGAGACTCTAAAATCCACCCCTTGTCTGTGCATCATTATGCTGGGAAGCATAAGGGAAAACATGACATTGTTGCATATTTGCACACACAGAATGTGAGGCAAAATAGAGCCTTCATTCTTACGAGGTTGTAGCCGGCCTAAACTATAAATATTAATTGATACTCTAATAATTTACTACCAAGAATTCTTGCCCAATGTCTGACTGTTCCCACTGAAGTAATATTTCTTTTTTCCTATGGAAGGCATAATTGGGCTTAGCTCCTTTTATTAATGAGGTATTAACAATACTGTTCTGAATTTCCACGTGATCTGCTCTAGTTTTGTCCTGCTCTGGCAGAGGGGTTGGACTCGATGATCTTTGGAGGTCCCTTCCAATCCCTAACATTCTGTGATTAACTTAATATTAATATTGACTTCTGTATGGTGAAGTTAGCCTGAAGTACGAACAACCCGTGATGAATCACCTCATTGACCAGCTAGTAAGATCTGCTCCAGTGCCAAGTGGTGACTCGACATCGTAACTGGGAAATCTTACCACCTCCTAAGGACAGTGCAGAAGGACCTTAGGTAGAAAGGGGTATAAATTACCATCAAAAGCTGTACTTGTTATGCCTGTCACTACCTTTCTTAAGAAATCGAAAGTTAAAATGCATCTCTAAAGAAAATGTATCAACCAGATCCAGCTAGTTGATCAACCAGAGCAGCTGACCCATATTGGCTCCAGTTCTATCCCAGACCATAAATGCCATGCTCAGTAGAAAGGGGGAAGCTTGTTGAAGAGGGTTTTCTGCTTGGGCTCCTCATCATTCTGCTCCCAAGGACATGTGAGTGCTCTGTATTTGCTGGGCTGAGTACACCTTTGCTTGCTTTATCTTGATATTAGTTTGATTATTTCATGAAATCTGTTTGCATTTTAACCCATGAGTCTCCTCTCCTATCCCAATTCCCCTCTCAGGCTGAGGAGGGGTGGTCAGGTGATAAAGCAACTGCTATAGCTCAGCCCTGGGTATGGGCTAAATGTAGACACTATCCTTTGAGAATGGGACACTGGTACCACCACTGGAGCCATAAATAGGAAGGGTTTGTGTAGATTCCATTTAATATCAGACAATCAATGACATGTCTGCCTAACTGAATGCACAGCACACTGATGGCAATATGTGACCTGCTAGGGAAAAGGGGGGCTGTCTATTGCCTGCCAGTGGCAGCTCCTCTGCAGAGCGTGGCTACAGGAACAGAGATCAGTAGCCCTCTTGTTGCAGGCTTTATCTGCTAGAGACTCTGATAAAGAGTCATATAGAGGTCTTGGGGAGCCTTCACTACTGAATAAACCCTTGGTGCCCTGCATAGAGCTACGAGAGGGACTCCTGCTCTGGAAATCTTCTGAAACCGGTTAAATTCAGAATGAATTGAAGGGCCTGTCTTTACAAATCCCATTGCAAAATGAGTGCCTCTATCAATAGATCCATACTCAAGAGGATATGAACCTGGTGACCGATCCATATGAAAGAGTCACCATGACTCTGCTTCTTTATCCTCAGCACTTTGGTCTGCTTTGCTCACTTCAGGAACTGAGATGTCCCTGCCTCTTTCACATCTTCTGGTACCTCCAGTCATGAAAGAAGCAGAGGCATCATGGCTCTTGCTTTTAGCCTGTATTATTGAAGGAATTTAATTTCCAGGAAAATAAAATAAAACAAAAAATTAAAGATGCATTTAACATAAAAACAGTTGAGGTACATATACAAAAAAGAAATACTGAGTTTAATTCTGCTTCTTACATCAAGTGAAGGTACATAACATAGGCAATAGCCTGATTTGGGGGGATATTACAGTCCATTTAATATTTGCTGTGATGTTTATATAGATAAATACCTGCATTAAATCAAGAGATTAAAATTTGCTTTCTTAGTGATGCTTCGGATTTTATCTCATACTGAAAAAAAAAGTTATTTAATGAATCTGAATTACTTTGGGAGTAAGACATCCACTGCCCACTCATTTTCTCCCTAGTCAGATGTGTAAAACCTAAGTAAACTTGAATTACTTTCTAAAGACCATCCAGGCTCTTTCCATGCTGATTTGTTCTGCTTCTCTTACTTTCAAATGGCCTTTTAATTGGCCATTAAACTAGGAAATTATGGCTGATTAGGATCAATCCAAATGCAATGCTTTGGATGGACTGGCTATTTGAATACTATTCTTTTAGCTCCCATGTTACTTCTGCTTTGTCAACTAAAGGTCAATTTTAGCTGCATTGGCAGGATGCTTCAGTAACCTTTGCCCTTCAATTCTTGACCCCAAATGTCCCTCAGCCATGTTTGGTGGTAGCAAATGTGACTAGTTAAGAAGCTGTAGTAAGGAGCATCAGAGAAAGTTACTCAGTTTCCTGATTCATGGTAAATTGTGCAGCTACCCCATGGCATATTTTCTCTTTTCAGTGGAAAATTATTTCTTCTGACCTCCAAGTGGAAGAACAACTATTCACAATCCTCATCTCTTGCCTCTTGAGCAAAGCTGCTGTAAAAACTCTCTATGTGAGTGTCATTTATATTAAGTGTTGAGCCTGGGTACCCTGTGAAGAGGGAGGGAAGATAAAAATCACACATTTTAAAATCCAGCTAAACACCCTCTGTCTTCTAAATGGATTTTGGAGGACTTGCACAAGAAGTTTATCTCTTCTAAGATACTTCTCCATGGTTTTAGGCACAGGATATGGGCTGGGGTGAAAGGCAGACTTCTAGAGATTCAGCTAAATCACTTTGCTCCCCAGCAGCTGAGGATATGGCTGTGTGCAAAATGTTAACAGCCTTAAATGATGCCATTAGGAAACTTTGTACTTTTTGAGGTTCATGTTTCTTCGGAACAGTTTCATAAAGTGCTTCATTTCAGTGAGAGCCCTTCTTGCAGTATCATAACAATCAAAGTTATGACAGTTGGTGAATAAGCACTTGTGGCCTGAAGTGACACTTTGACACAACGTTCACCTGCATTCACTAATCATTTACATCTCTCTTAAGAGTTTCTCCACTTCTGTTGGTGACTTGCAATTCCTAGTAATGATAAGCAGCGGAGTGTAGGATGAAATAATAAGCAATGAGAAAGCTCTGAGTCTTAGCTGGATTCCTTATCTCCCTTTCCACCTCTTACTCCATAACATGGTAAATTGTTGTAATGTGTTCAGCACAAACCTCAGACTCCTTTTTATTTCATCTTGGTCGAATGTTTGAAACCTCTACAGTGGAATATAAGCAGAAAATCTCCAGATATGTATAATTTTTACCTTACACATCCTTCAGTCCTAACAGGATGGAGAAATCTGGAACTAACCTGTATAGGGACAATCTGAAGCCACAAACTTCTTCACCTCTGTCCTCCAAGAGACTCACTGTGCCAAGTTTCTGCAAATCTTAAGTACATACTGGCAAGTATATGCTTAAGTGTGTATTTGAAGTGACCAGCATATTTCACCACAGCTCTGACTATGGACTCTTGTGAGTTTGAAGCAAAACTCTGGTAGCAAATCTGTAAATCTGTTTCCTTTTTTTTTTTTTTTTTTGTGGTATGTCTTCTTCTACTGGTTCATTTTCTGTCTATTCAAGGAAAAAGATTTCCAATGGAGTTGAAACTTTTCATAAAGACAACTTTATTTAGCTGCTGCCAAGAAAAGAGTAAGGTAAATGCTCTATGGCTACCACTTTTGGCTGAAAGGCTGGTGATCTAGAACTACCCTTTTCTGAAAAAAGCTGTTCCCAGAAAATCATTAAGACTTCTTCTAAATAAAATTAAAAGGATTTCATAGCACACAGGGAAGATGGGGTGGATTAAGTATTTCTAAAGTATAAAATAACAGAGTGGTTAAAAAAAAAAAAGGCATTCAGGCCACTTGAAGCTGGCAGGACGTTTGTGAGCTTTAGAACAGACTTAATCAGAAGATACCATTGGACCATGAAAGCTTCAAGTCAATTCCAGGCTAAGTATTGCTCTGGGGAATGCATTGACTGATAGCAATAGTTAAGAAAGCATTAGATAACAGAATGGTGAGAGATATTTGAAATCAGTTGTCTGGCTGTGTTCACTGGAAAGAACCAGCAATTACACATGTAACTACAAATTACAGTAGCAATGATCTCTCCAGCACATTGACCTTCTTTAGCAGAGCAGTTTTAGAAGAGGAATCCCTCCGGAAGTTGATCGTTCGAAAAATCTTGAAGTATCTGATGCATTTGGAGCCTATTAATTCACTGGGGACTATTACACTATATTATTATCTGGCAGAGCCCCTGTGAATGCTCGTCCCGTCGTATGACATCCTGTCAGTGGGTGCACGCAGCGGGAGCTGTGGAATCTCAATTCTGCGCTCATTCACAGCCCAGGGAGAAATATTGTCACCTTTCTGCCTCTTGGATTGCAGAAGCAGCTGGAAGCAGAGCAGTCCTTGACATATGGTGGAGTAACCTCTCCTTCTTAGGCAGGTTTTTTAACTTGTGCTGTGCTGATAAGGCTCTTTATAGAACAACCCCGTGCTCAAATAACCACATATCACAGTGTACTATGTCTTCACTTCTGCCTGACATACTCTTCTCTAGCAGAAGCAAGAGAAAGGACTGGACTGTTCTGCTGGCCCTCTGCCATGGAGAAAATAAAGGCTTTCTTTTTGCTGTCACTTCTGGGATGACTTGCAGGAGCTACAGCAGAAATCAGAAACCTAATGTCTCTGGCTCTGCTTGGGACCTTAGTTCTCTCAGAGTATTTACAGCCTTTGTATTTCTCCCACTTCTGACTTCAGAGAAAAGGGGAAAAGACTTACAAATCTAGGCTCAAAAGTAATATTGGTCATGGTCAAGTAATGCCTAATCCTAAATCTGCAGGAGATCCCAAAGATGCCCCAAAAGGAAGAAGAAATTCTTTGAAGTTTCTGTCCTATTTTCATTTCTGCAGTGGCTTGTATATCCAAAGCTTTCACTATGATATTCTGAACTTACTCTGCTATTGAGCAGATGGCTCTTCACCCTAAACACATCTAGTTCATCACATTTTGACCCTCACTTGGCCTTGAGCAACTCACCTATGTAATTTTTCCTTTGACCTCCACCCTGAGGAAGCCTGCTGTGGCCACCTTCTACTCAGGGGTGGCCTCGTGCCTTACTTCTGATCCTTATTTGTGCCCACCTTCCTCATTTCATTTCTGTTGGTTCCAGTTGTGTTATTGCCCAGTGAGCCAGTGAGGCACAAGCTCTCTGTTAGCCTTCCAGCATGTTCCATGATCTCTGAATGTTTGCCTTTTGAATATAAGTAGTTAGATTCCTCCAAAACACCTTCAGTTCAACTTTAATGATGAGAAAGCTGAAGTTCTTGTTCTGCAGAAATTACATCAGGACATTGAAAAGTGCAGTGGGAATAAATGATTCATTACAACAGGTGAAAATACTTTTGCAGTTGTGTACTATTTGGTCAGGAGGTATTTTTATTCTACAAGGTTTTCCTCCTAGTTGTGTTTTTTCCTACCCTCATACAAGCAGAAAGTCCTACATTACCATGTTTCCTGGCTGCAGGCTCTGTTTATACAGGGAGGAGATTCAGCACTGGAAATGCTGGTGTGATTTACCCTCTCATACACCTAATATATATTTTTTTTCTGCCTATGGATTTGTTTTCTTTTTTTTTTCTGCAAATATATTTGCAGGAACATGCAAAGGCATGTGCCTTTCTAATGAACTTTGGTAAAAATGATGCCAATAAATGATAAAGTTCAGTGACACAAATAGGAACTGAAATGAATGTCACGTGTTGCGACTCTTATATTTTGAAACAGTGAGATTCATTAGCTCATGTAGCTCGAGCTAAAATTAAGGTACTTAATCTGAGTTAATCATCTAGGCCTTTTCTCCAAAGCCAATAAAGAAATAAGCACTTCCAGAGATTATTTAATCCATATCTCTTAAAGAGTTGTTTGGAGATAGGATTGGTACTATCCAGCCCAGATAAGATTTACCTCTGTCACTGACTGCAGAGGAACTTGGACAAAGGACTTAGATTGAAAGCTTCCTATAACAAGAAACCATTCCAAAATGTAGCAAAGAGCTTCGTTTTCATTTTCATTTGATTAGTTATGAACCTTTAAATGTTTGTCCACATAACATCAGCAACACTAACAATGAATATAATTTTTAAAGCTCTCCATTGATTGTTAGGAATTTCTCATTTATAGCCAGATTTTTCTCAGATTAGAAATATAATTTAGTGCAAATCATTTGCCCTTTCTGCCTCAAGTTTTGATCTACACAAGGGAATGATAATGCCATCAGAAAGAATAAACAAGTTGCAAGCATCAATTCCTTGCTGCTTGAAAGAAGTTTGACTTCTTGATGAAGAAAATGAATACCTATGATTGTGAATATTAGTCACACTATATTACAACAGAAATAGCAATCATAAAATAGCTTCTATTCACTGAGATGCACAACAAAATGAACTAAAAAAGCCTTTCAGATTCATTTCAGACCATAACCTCTGTGTGTGTGGTGGGTGCTCAATACCTTGAAGAATGCATATGTAGCCAGGATGAGTTACATGCACAACTGCTGTGGGGCCCAGGGTTGCAGGGCAGTGAACTGCCTTTGTAGCAGTCATGTAATAACACTGCAGAATTCTGCAGGGGGAAAAAACCTGGGGTCTCGGATGCCTTAGTATTATTTACTGGCTTTATAGTATTGTGAACTTCTGGGATGTTTGAAAGGCCAGAATTTCTCAGATCAGCCCATAATTTAGAGGGGATGCAGCATGAGGCACCTGAAAGTGAACCGACCCTGATTTTTATTAATTATTCATCAACGAGGCAGAGAAAACTGGGCTCCCTTTTGTGTGTCTCAAGCTGATCATCAAAAAATACAAAACCAATCAAAATCAGTGTTTGCTTTTTAAAGGGCTTGGTGATGTGCAATCCCTTGCATGTGATGCAAGACCCTGATCATTTGATTGATTGATGTGATTAATTTCAGTACCATAAGCTACACATGATAAGTGTGTCGATACAAGTGCAGGTCATCAGCCTACAAGACCCTGTTATTGTATGACCTTGTCTATGTGAACAGCCCCGCTGAGCTAAAATGAATGTTAAAAAAAGTTATTTGAGTATTTACAGGAGGGAAGTGCAAGTGGGTAGACAAAAGGATGAAAATAAACAGGTAGCAAAATGTGAAAACAGTATTTGAAGTTTAAGAACTTTGTACTTTTAACCAAGTTGGTGGCAGCATGGGATTATGTTTTGCTTAAATGTTATTTAATGTGTCATCTGGCAGAAGGATTTTTTTTCTTCATGTAATTACTTTTTTGGAGGATTTTCTCTCTTGGGATCTGAGAAAATTCCTTTAATGCTGAATTTGGATGGACAGTAGAAAAGTCAGCAGCAAGCCTGTAACATGACCTTGAGATGCAAAAAGCACAGAACTAACCAAAAGGTTTATGTCTGTTTCTTCCCCTCTCCTCGGTGCACTTGCTGAGTGAGCTCCCAGGGAGGAGCTCCTGTGGAAAAGTCCACGCACCGACCGTAAAAATAACACCAAACACCAAACCCAAACGTTTGATGCTTAGTTCGGGTCGCCGGCTGCGGGCGATGCGGGTTTACTACATATACTTATTCCACCCACCTCCCCATCCCTTTGTCCAAGGAGGGACGAACCGGGCTGCAGAGCCCCTCAGGGAGCAGCTCCCCAAAGACGAGCATCCCGGGTGCCAGGCTCCATCTAGTGACACAGCCGGGGATGGCCGGTCGGCAATAAAGCCCAGGGGCAGAGCGGCCCGCCCAGAGGAGCCGTTCCGAGCCGTTCCGGGCCGCCCCGTCGTGCCCATGGGAGACGTGCGGCTGTGCCTGGCCGGTAACCGGGAACGGCAGCGCTCCCGCCGCGGCGGCAC
>JANHFX010016654.1:0-15749 GCA_027560015.1 Chloroceryle amazona | reverse complement strand
AGAGAGTTCTTTGCTGTGAGGGTGACAGAGCCTGGCCCAGGCTGCCCAGAGAGGTTGTGGAGTCTCCTCCTCTGGAGACTTTCCAACCCCACCTGGAGCTGTTCCTGTGCGGGCTGCCCTGGGTGTTCCTGTGTTGGCAGAGGGGTTGGACTCGATCTCCAGAGGTCCCTTCCAACCCCAACCATTCTATGATGATTCTGTGATTCTTGCTTGTAGAGGATGAAAAGAATCTGAAACAATCTAGACCCAGTGCCTTACATGGGATATAAATTTGGTGCTGCTAGTGAAAAAGAAGGCTTTCCAGGTTTCTTCTGGTACAGCAGACACTTCTGTCTTTAGGCAGAACAGCTCCATTTTGGTACCAGCAGCCTGGGGATGTTTGTTTTGGTTTTGGTTTGTGTTTATTGGGTGCAGTAGTTAGATCTGAAGAAAAGCAAAGTTTATAATTAATGTGGGAAGATTAGATTAAATAATTTTTCTGTTAATTGATGGCAACATAGAGTACCTTCATCTTTTGTCATCCTGATACCTGCAAATCTCAGGTTATGTAGTGCTTTTGGCACAGCTGCTTTTCTTTTGCTGACCCTGTGTGGTTTGGAACTGCCTGGAGTAAACTTTAATTCTTTAAATTCTTTAAGAATTTTAACTTCTCTTATACTAGAAGAATGGTATTTTGGCAGCAGTGGATTAAAAAAAAAGAGGTTTAGTGGATTCTCCAGGTTCTGGAGTCACTCCAGTATTGGTACAGTTAACCATCAGGGGAGCAGCAATCGCTTCATTTTATGCAGCTGAGATTCATGTACTTGCCTCATATGAGGGGCTATCAACTTTGACAGAACTCATTTTAAATTGCCCAAGTGGCTGTGTGTCTTCCCATGTTTATCCCATGCTTTATATGTCCAGTGCTTCACAAATCTCCTTCAGTCTAGTTCATGAGCTGCAACTGGAATAGCAGGAGAAGTAAAATCCAAATACAGTCTCCTATTGACCTTTCCAGTACATTTACATGTGGTACTGGAAAAAGCAATCAGGACTGACACAGATCTCTTGCTGTGTCATATGGCTGTCCTGAGGCACGTTAGCAGTCAGGCACTGTAGTTGCTCCTGTAACCTGTCTTCATGTTCTAATTCTGAAATAAGAATTGCCATATGCTGTCTTGCCTTTAAATATCAACCATTCATAAATGTGAGGCATATTTTCCCTCAGCTTGTTATTGCTCACAAAATCCAGTGCTGGCTGAGATTCTATTCATGTCTATAGCCCTTCTGAGAACTGTTGTCTTTATTTTAAGCACAATTTTACAACTTAAGCACATTGCAATTTACTTACTAGGGCAGGATACTGAGTTTTTTTCAGTGCCCTGTGCTCTGTTTAGTACAACTTTACGTCTCGGTGAACTTAGCTATCAAGAATCTCTGGTGGCAATTTCACCACAGGCTTCTACCCATCAAGCTGTGAGAGCAAATTTTCTCCTTTGCAACACAGGGTCTTGCCTCCTCTTCTGTGAAACAGTGCTGCAGATGTTTCACATGCTGAATCCGTGGACAAGCCCCACTGTGGTGGAGTGGAGGGATTGTCTGGCAAGTAGGGATCTCGCAGGCCAGCCATATAAGAGAGGGCTTTAAATGTAGCTGGCTAGAATCTGAGATTGTCTTGTGGCAAGAGCTATGGGATTCAAGCTATAAATAAAAACAATCAAGTTTGTTCTCTCTTGATTGTAGGTATGGAACAGAGCTGTGCCTATGTGCACGTCTGCACTGAAGTCATTAACAGCCTGGGTAGTTGGGGATCTCCCTGGTTTTCATCTGCAGGGATGAGATAATGGCCTGCTTTGGGAGCGTGGCTGATTGGAAACTCTGTAATCGATGGAACTTCTAGACCTCTTCACAGCAAAGTACTTGACTGACATTTGGAGTAATATTTGACCAAGTATTTGGTGCAGGAGCTGTCCATGTGGAAATTCCAGACTGTCCTGAAGATTTTCCCTAGGCAGCTTTTTATCTACTCACACCAGTTCCTTTGCTTCAATACACTGACTGGAGAAGCTGGGCTGTCCTTGGGACACCCAGGTGGGTCCTACTGCAAAACAGACCCAGATGTGCATAGATACAATACAGACCCCTATAAACAGTCAGGAGAAGCTGTTTCTCTATGTAATGTGGTGTTTTATATTTGGCAAAGATGGTTGGAGGTGCTTTTGTATGCAACTTGAGATCATAGGAATGGATCATGCAAGTACTGGGTGGCCCTGTAGGGCCAGGGGCCAGCTGGGTGGAAGGAATCTGCAGAACTCCAGTCTGGGGAGTGTCACCCAACCCAGCTGAAGACACCACTGCAACCCTTGCAACAGGCACCAACCAGCCCCTCTGACCTCCTCTTCCCCTCCACCCCCCGTTTCTTTTCTTTTTCTTTAACAAACACAGTCTGAGCAGCAGGTTATTTTTGTGAGTGTCCTTAAATTTTTCAAATTCAGATCAAATTCACTGTTGACAGGTTCAGGAATCCACCCCCCCTTCTCTTGAAAGGAAAAGGAGTTATCAGTGTAGGTTCCAGAGAGTTTGAATTTTCCTGAAGGAGATGATAACCTGCTTTCCACCAGCTTCACAGCAGTGACTTGTTTTAAACTCCGGGAGGTGAGTAATTAAGGAGCAGCATTGTCCGTGTGTAGAAACAGTTGCAGTATTTATACAAATACTTGATTTTTCAGCTATGCAGGTGGCCTCAAGAAAAGCATACAGCATATGAATCCTCTTCATAAGCAGGATTATTGTCTTCACTGACTAGATGACTAGAGATAAAAGTGGAATTCCTCTATTTCCAATGAATTTTGCATCTAGTCTTTGAAGTATGGGGTTTAGTGTTTTCATGAAGGCTCCTCCCCACCGTTTGATTTATAGCAATAATGTGTTGGGTTTTTTCCAACACTTCTAAGATCTTCTATGTCTTCATTGTTCTCTCAGAGTTTAGCAAAGCTCTCCATCGTTTTAACTAAAGGTCTGGGGTTCAAGGGAACGCAGTTTAGTGCGTGTTCTTATTTCAGTTGAAATCTGGTTTCTATTTGTCTCCAATAATAATGCATTTTAAAATTATACCTACTAAACAAATTATTCCTAATGGCTCTACACGTGACAGAATTAGTTGTTGCAATGGAGCTTGGCAAAGCTGTTGTAAGCAGCAATGTAGGAGGTTAGTCGCCCAAGGTTCAGGTGGAGAAAGCCTGGAGAACATGCAGTGCCACGCTGATACTCTTCCCATGGGATTATTCACTGTTCTTGCAGCAAAAAAGGGACCTTTGTGGTTTTGGTTTTTGCTAAATTCAGAAGGAGAGAATTTTAGAGAAGACTTGGGCTGTGTTTTAATTTTCAGAGCTATAAGCAAGTCAAATGGGTTACGCTGCCTTCAGCCAGACTAGGCAAGGACTTTCTGTAGGGGTGGAAGGTAAGGACAGGACTGGGCTGGAAACTGTGAAGCCTGTTTCTGTGTCTTTCCTTACTGTCTGTCCTTCTAATACTCCAGTTACTGAGGCACTTTCAGCAACGTTCCAATAATAATACTACTACTATTTGTCTCTAACGTGTACGCTTCTCCCGTTCCATTAACTAAACTCTTGGTAACAAAGGCAATTGTAATAAATTGCAAATGGATTAAGGTATTTTTAGAATGTTTTTCCATGTGAATTGTTTGAGGACAGACCCCCAGCATTCTTGCACAGCAATTGTAAGGCAGATGTGCACTAGGATGTAAAGGCTATCAGTTTCTTCATCTTTTTGTAGTGTATCAAATCACTGCTTATCATTTAAACTTAATTCTTCTTTGCATAATTCTCTGAGGTAGGTTTTTCTGTGTAATAGGAAAAGCTAAGTTTTGAAGCAGGAAGAGAATAAATCAAAAATCAAAACCAAACCAGCTCCATGGAGGTTTCCATGTAAGAAACAGATACAATGTTTCATTCCTGAATGTGTCAGGCAGGTATGTTGCTAACAAAGGACATGATTGTCTTCAGCCACATCAGTTTTCAGACAAAATCCATTGTCTTCACAAAACCAAAGTATTTTCATGAATGTTATGGCTGCATCAATGTTGGTGGCTAGCCAAGACAAAAAAAAAATACTTTCCTTCTGTTAAAAATGGCATCTTCTCAAAGAAACCAGAACCATATCTACATCTGTTCTCGGCATTCTTTCATCCTGGGGTTGGGATCATGTGCTACCTTTTCCTTTGGAAGGGATTTCCTTTCTCTGGCCAGTTCTGCTGAACAGTTTGCTGGTAGAGTTCATCGTTCAGTGTTCAGACAAGCCATGCATTGACTCAGGGGTAAGCCAAAAATGATCTGTCAAGCTGATTTCTCACCTTGGACATATTAGGTGCAACTTTTCAAACACTGGAATTTTTATGGAGTGCTATCTCTTTTGAATAATTCCTCAGAGATGGGTATGCTGTAATATAACCTTATCAGCATGCAGTGGAATGGTCTAACCGTGTATAAAATGCAAGGACAAGGAAAAAAAAATACTGTTATTCTTAAATGTAGCTCTGCCTCTTCTGAAATCTTTTCTTGCCTATAGTGTGGAATCTCAAACCTCTTCCTTTGTGGCCATCTACAAAATGCTTATAAATATGAGGGAAAAGGAATTTGGAATAGTATTGCTTAGACCAAATCTAGCAGAGTATCCCGTTTCCAACAGAGATCAGTGCTGGGTGACTTGGAAAAAGTCTATGAACTGGACCAGTCAATAATAACAACTCATTGATATATCCTTCCAGCCCCACTTTGGCTCAAGTTTTGGATTTACTTCTGTTCCTTCCACGCTTTGCTATCTCCAATTTGATATCTAGAGAAGGAACATATCCCCAAACCCACTCATACAGTTTGGCAGAGTTCTTTAGGACTTCGAGATTTCTTTATCTTTTTCTTTCAGTTGAAGTGATTTGATTTGATATGATGTTATGGTGGTGGTTTTTATTTTTGGGGGGGGAGGGCTGATTTCTGTCTAAGTACATCTGCTTTCTTTAGCTCCTAACACTTTTTCTCATAAATTCTGCACTGTCCCTGGGGGTGTGTTTTGTGTGGCACAGTGCAGCTCAGTTTATGCTTTTAATATAGTTTTCCTTATTATGTGAGCTCAAGAAGGTGTTTGTCTTAGAGATGCTCAGTGGGAACAGAGAGTCAATAAGTGTGTGTCTATGAGACTGCCTTGGTATTTGAGACAGTTGGTGTAGGTAGTAAAATGGAAGGTCTGAAGAGAGTGACTAAAACAAGACAGCTATTTAACATTGTAATTCTGAGAGTGAATAAAGGTCAGCGTAACAGTCTGATGAAGGTTCAGAGGTGGACTTGGAGTGAGTATTTGGAAATAGAGGATCCGGGGTAAATGTGCCCTTCAATATAACAGTGACTGCTGATGGATTCATTGGGTTCCCTCTGTTACTCTCATAGATGCTGAGGTGCTTTTTGAGTCTTCATTCTGACTGTCAACCTTGTAGCACATTCATTTATCGACTGCAACCCTGGGCAAAACAGTCCCCTAGACTTTGTCTGCATTATATTGGAAGTCCCATTTATTTCTTTATAAATCACTAATGTTTGCACATTACTTGGAAGGTTACATAAATGCTACATGAAGTGCTATGAGCTGAAAGGTGAGAAGCCAAACTACCGTTGAAGGTGTGCAAATGCTGAGCCTTACTATGTGTGACAAGAGTCCTACTTCATTGTGAAGTGGTGTGGTTTTGTGATGGCAGTATTAGTTTAACAGCTTCACGCTGATTTACCTTTGTGTGGTTTTGTGTAGCTCAGCAAAAACATCCCAGAGAGGTGGGAGCCCACACCCTTCTAACTCCATTGGTGTGGTTTGAACCCGGCCAGCAGCCAAAGACCAGGCAGCCACTCGCTCCCCCTCCCCTGCCCTGGGGAATGGAGGAGACAGTGGAGGGATAGAGGCTCAGAGGTTGAGATAAAAACACTTTAGTAATTGGAAAAAAGTAAAATTAAAAGAATAATGATAGGAATAATAACAGTCAGAATATACGAACAAGTAATGAACAATACAGCTTCACAAGATTCTCTCAGAGGAGGAAATTCTCAAACAGCAATCCTGGGAGAGAGGGAGCCCAGAAAAAGAGTGAGGCAGCTCCTGGCCTATCCACTCTACACACTGAGCTTGATGTTGTGTGGTTCCTGTCGTGGTGGTGTTGAATTCAGAGGCTTTCTCGTGCCCTTGATGGAACTGAATAGTGTTTAAGGGTGAAGTTCCAAAATACTGGAGGTCCTCGCTGTCCTAGGCATTTGCCCATCCTACCCCACACATCCTGCCACTCATAAGTCCCCTGCCTTGGGACAGATCTCTGGGGGATACTCTTAAACAGCTGTTTAACCCTAAACAAGGCCTGAGCTACATCCAGGGTTGCTGGCAATAGAATCATGCTGCTTTCAACATCCCAAGGACATTAAACATTCTCAAATGTGATTGTAATCTGAAGGAGAAAGGGAAGGTGAAGGAAGGTGTCTCCCCCGTAAATTTGCTCTTCAAGGAGAAAAAGGAAAGCGTGTAATTGCTAATAGTTTCTGACAGATAGCTCCTGAAGTACAGAGGTGAGGACAACGCTGGGCACAAACACTGGATTAGTCTCACAACCAATAACTCTGTCATGCCATAAACCAGTGTTACATAGTACACTGAAGTAAAAACATGAATCCCCCTCCCTGGAATGATGAGCAGCAGCAATGGGACTATATACAGCAAGTGGGGGGTTACATAACACAACTCTAAGAGCTAATAAAGCAACACTGTGGCCAGCAACTATTAAACTGAGCTAATGAATGCTTATAACAAATTTGTTTTAACATGCTATGGTCAGATCTCTCTTTATTTCTAGGCATTGAGCCCCATGCTGGGCACCAGAATGAACTGTTGTGGTTTAAACCCAGCCAGCAGCTCTGTCCCAGCTGAAACCAGGATGCAGTCAGTGAAAGACCGCACAGTGCTGAACCATCTGTTTGGGACTTTGTCCAAAATGTGAAATTCCCACTGCTGGCGATGCAAATCCCACAGAGGGCTATCCCGTGGGAGGGGACGGGCACACTTTCTCAGCAGTGGTAACTGTGGCTCACTGGGATTTGACGGCAGCTGGAAGCACCGTAAGATGTGCTTTACGGTTTGGCTTGATCTATTGTCTGGTGAAACACATTGGTTACCACCTCAGGCTGTGGACATGTCATCTTCCAATCACGTTGACTGTGGAGGCTCTTGCTGCCAGATATGCACCGTGCTTGTTTTCCACATGGCACCTCTCCCTCTGATTTGTAGACTCAGTGGCTTTGCTTAGCTCTGCCTAACCCCGCTGCAGTCCAAATGAGCCAGCTTAGCAGAAGCCTAGAGTTTGAAACAGTCTCAGTAAACCTGGCTCGCTTGACTGAAACCAGGTTAAGAAGCAGCTCAACATGGTAAGGTTCCCAGTGCCTCTTTCTTGATTGTCTTTGCTTTCCATCTTTCTCGCTTTTACTGCCGTGATTAAGGAAGATCAAGATGAAGCTACTCTTTCTTTAAAGCTTATTTAAAACTCATTACTCTCGACAGAAAATGCACATAGGACTAGAGGACTTCTTGCTTTTTCAAATGAGAAACAGCTACTTTTTCCCCCTTGTTAATATTTTATGTCCTCATCAAAAGTTTTGAAAGCAATACTGCAGCTATTGAAATGCATCAGCGTGGCTAGTGGCTTTTTCTAGCTACTTGATGCAACAGTTGCTTTTCCTTCATTACTTTTTATAACTGACTTTGGTAAATAACAATTATAATCTCATTAGTCTCATTATTCTAAATGGGGCAGATAAATGGATATTTCTTCTGACAAGGATACGTGTGGCAAATGACTGATAGATGGAGCTTAGAAGAGGTTTTGGTTGAGATATTTCATTGTAATTAGGCTACTCAAGAAAATAATTTACTCAATCATATTGATGGGAAATTGGAAGCTTCCATTCTACTACTCTATTATGTAATACACTTAGACATGTTGATTGGGAGATTTTACTTCAAGTGCTTTGTCTAAGCATCTATGATTAAATTGGGCAGGAATGAACTTGATGGCAATCATCAAAAGAGGTGACCCTTTGCAGGCCAGCTAGAACAAGCAGAATGGTTTAAGAGTCTGGGTCTTCTGGCTCTTGTAAAATTAGCAGAAACCAACTCATGCAACCACCACGAGTAAAAGGATGTGTGAAGAAATAGGGGAGGGTGAAGGTTTGTTGTGGAATTTGAATCTGTCTTTCCTTGAACTCTGCTGGATTTTAATGGCTTTGGATAGGCTCAAAGAAGAGTCTTTTCATATTTTGATAATTCTCCATCCTTTTAAAACACACCACAGCAACACCTCTGGGAAGTGTAAAGTCCTGTCTAGTCATAGAGTAGACACAATAAACAGGAGTGATAAAGGGTTCTGCAAGATATCTACCCCGTAGAGCCAATTGTTGACAAGGAGGGAAAACATTTTGTGAGGGGAAAATAACAGAGAGACTATTTCAATAAACAGGCACAGGGAACGGGCAGCAGCAGATTCAGCCAAGAAGGCCAATGGGGGCTGTAGCCTCCTGTTAGCATTGTCCTGTGGAATATCCATTCCTTTACCACGTACTGTGGCCATGCCTCTGTAAGTCCTGTGTCCAGATGTACTGACCATACTGAAAAAGCTGAGCCTTTTGATTGCTAATTTGGTTGTTTTAAAATGGAACTATTTCTATAGGCTTTGCACAAATCAGACACCCTTTGGAAATAGAAGTAGGCTTTCTTGAATTTACATGCAGATCTGCAGTTTATGGCTTCAAAGAGCTATTATTTCAATACCCATAAAAAGATTAGTGAGTAAGTTAGTGGGATTACTGAAAATGGTTTATACTGGGAATGAAGAAGATGCAACTGAGACTACGTTGCATAGTCACATTGAGACAAGGATTTTTATCATCCCTTAAATTTCTTTGATGGGTGCATTTGGAGGCAGATGTCTTGCTTATGTTCTACTTGCTGCATTTGAACTTTAGTATGGGGTAGAAGGTGGAACTGGACGTGGCCTGGAAATAGAGTGGGTGTTTTGCCCCACAGGTAACAGTCCAAGAGACACCCAGCTGCCCCCAGTCTTGCTCTATCCACTCACACTGGAGTATTGTGCAGATGATCCAGGCAGCCCTTTTGCTTCCTTTGGGGTGCCTGTTGTTCATTAGTGTGGACTGGGTTTAGGATTAAGGCTGTGCAAGGGGTAATTGGGCCCTCTCTGTAAAGCAACTGAAAAGTTGAGAGTAGAGGTAGACCTGGGAAATTGGGTATAAAAAAATAGATTGCATCCAAGAGAAGGGATGGGTTTTACCTCTGCCAGGTTTATGGAATCTCTCCTCCGCAGGAGAGGACCTGGGGAGGGATTGTTGGTGCTTGGCATTGGGGGGAGCTGGCCATGAGCAAGCACTGTGGAAAAGGTTCAGAATTCAACCCCTGGGTGCAGAGGGCATGGAGGAAACTGTGTGCCTACCTCTGTAAGCTGGCGATGGGAGTCAAGTTCATGCCAAGCTCAGCATTTCTGGTCAAGGGGATTCATGGAGCAAGAAGGCAGCATAAACTCAAGCTGCAAGCACAACCTGAATGTGATATTATATTCACATATACTGCAGAAGGCACTGTGAAAACAAAGGTCCACAAACTCTCAGTAATTTTTCCTAAAACAGCTTGGTGGTTTTGTTTTGCACGTAGGTATTTTTAAGTGCTGGTGTTATGCAAGATTCCTTTACCATAAAGTAAATAAAACAATGACCCTTTTCTTAATTTTGGCCATTGCTGACCTTCTCTGTGAGGGGTATGTGCTTGTCTAAGAGGACTGGTTTTCTTCTAGTCCTTCCTCTCTCCCCTTTTCCGACACAGCGACAATAGCTATGTAACTCCTTGTTCACACCCCCACAGTTTCTTGACCTGGAACAGCAATTTTCAAGCTTTTACTGAAGTGGTGGAAAGGTCCCCGAAGCCTTAATGAATTCTGAAAACGCAAATGAATGACTTCAAACTGTAACTTAAAGACTGGACATTTCTCTCTAAGTTACTAAATAAAGTTCAGTGCTCTTAGGAGAAAAACCTGATTCTGCTCTAACAGGGAAGCTGATTGCAGTTATTTCAGTCTGAGAAACTGGGGTTTTGGGGGCAAGGGGAAAGAACTCTAAATGAGGAAAATCTTGAAGTAGTTTAAATTCAAAATTACATATGTTTTCATAATTTTGCCTTTCTGATTTTTTTTTTTAATTAGCTATTTGAGGTTTTAGTTGCTTTTTATACAGTTCTGTTTAGATAGGTCTAGGAGGTGTGTGGGGAGCAATAAAAATCTGGACTTTTCAAATGTGTGATTTACAGAGGGATTAAACTGGATTTGGCTAATGAATAATCAGGGTGCTTTGCAGGATATGTGGAGTGACCATATCCTTGATTTGAGAAAATCCTGGGTGGCAGTGAAAGGCAGGGTGCCAGCAGGTCTTTCAGCTCCAGCTCCCGAAGCCCCTTTGCTGCCTCTTTCTGCTTTGGGCAGATAAAGAAAGGTTCTGCGGATACCCACAGCTCCCAGTCCCGCTGGCACTGGGAGTGCCGCTGGATGGCAGCATTTTCCCACGCAACTGTGCAGAGGCAAGGGAGATGATCATTAAGGGAAAAAAAACCAAAACGGTTTAACCCCCCCCAAACTGAACAGCAAAGGAAGAAGAAACCATGCTGGAGGTTGCCACTTTGAAGACCAGCATGCATCTTTACTCCAGTGTAACTTATGCAAATCTCCTTTGCAGTGTTTGCCTCTCTTCTTTTAATTCCCTTGCAGATAGAATACGCACATTGAAATGAGGAAATCAAAGGCAGGGTCTGATTTTTATATTTTTTTTTCCCCCATGCTTTTCTAATTAGGGGATCTGTTCTAAAGTTGGAAGCTGGCTCATGTCTCTGAAAAGATCAGCAGCATTCATGGGTTTTCTTCAGTCTCTTTCTTTACCATTATAGCCAATACTTGGGTTTTGGGCTGTTTTGGTTTAAGATGACTTGCTTGCCTTCTGGTTTGCCCAGGCACTTAAATGCATCAACTTTAACAGAAGCAACTTAGTTCATTCCCTCACCTACTGGGTTTACCTTGTGAATGATGTGATACCTTCTCTCCCAGTCTTGGAGGGCACCACAGCCCTCTTCTTTCTCTCACTGCCCTTTGGGAAACAAACACCTCCAACATGTCCTGCCTTCAGCATCCCCTCAGATATATTGCAGGCTATTACCTAGGATGACAAACCCCTGACATAAGGTCACCATGATGTGATCCATGGCAGCAGTTCCTCTGGGGTCAGCTCCTGCTTTGCCTTCCAAGGCTGACCCAGCTATTTTTGGCCAGCTTTCCTGTAAGCTCCCCATCAGGTCGTGAGTTGGTAGATGGGCTACAAAATAGGAGAGAACTCAAAGCTTAAAGGATCATCAGAACAGGTTGTCATAAACTCTGCAGTCTGATGTTCCACTGGTGACTTGTGGAGAGCAATGTGTTATCTGTTGTCAGTTGATGGTTTGGACCTATTAGATAGGGGGTTGTGTGTATAGAGATCGACAGGTATGTCTAACTAAAATCCAGTGAATCGTGTACACTGACCCGGACAATGAATCAGTCTCCTCAAAAAGAGGAGCCTTGTGCCTTAGAAGTATACTTTATTATTATTATAAGTATTATTATTAATATTATTTTCTCTGCATCTTCTTGTAGTGGGGAAGATGTAATTTGCTCTATTCCAGCAGAGGAAAAAAGGCAACGCTCAGTCAGATCAGCTCTGCTGGCCATGACACAAGGTGGAAATGGCAGTGGCTCATCAGGGGTAAGTATTTCAGGATACATGATCTTCTCTATCTTAGACACAGACTAACTTGTTCATGGATGCTTGAGTAAAATTCTCTTTGGGGGGCTGGAGCTCATGGTCTGTTTCAGTATTACAGCAAAAGTTCTTATATTATTTTAAGGCTTGTTGTTTTGCTTTTTTTCTTGCTTTGCCACCCCTCACCACGATCTTTCCATGCTTGAAAATATCTGGTGCTGGACGATGTGGTTTTGATTGGGAAAGGTTAGTGGTTTAGAGGAATGACACTGTTTGGTTCTTCAAGGGGAATTGGAAGGTCAGAGAGGGGACATAAATTGTCCTGCCTCACAACAATTTTTGTTTGATTTCATTATTTTTCCTGTGTTCCTGTAAACTAGCTGTGCCTGGCCAGTCTGATACCACAAGTGTACACAACTGGTGGGTGTCTGCCAGGCATTCTCTCCTTCATCTTCTCAGAAGTGCTGTTTGTGCATCATGGATTCCTACCCTGATTTGAAAGGAAGCTCTGCACATATTGCTGGTTTCCAGGTCCAGCTATTCTGTCTGGTGTGGAGAGCATTGCTGGCATTATTGCTGATCATTCAAGATTGTCAACTTACATTCTCAAGCTCCTTTTATTTTCTCCTTTCATCCTCTGACATGTATTTGGTCTCATTTCTTTTCTGGTCTCCTTTGCCTTCTCTCCAAAGATATGTGCGTTGAACTGGCCAGAAGTAATTCTGCTCCTGACCTTATCTGGGCAGCTATTGAATCACAAACACCAGAGAGGGAGCACACTGCAAATACCCTCAGCAGTGTGCCTCTTGCTTGATCGTTAGGATGAAAAGAGAAATGAGTAATATAATGCTACAGCTACCAACTTTAAAAGGAAGGAGATTGCAATGCATTTCAGCACAGGATTTATTGGTTTGGGTTGTGGTGTGTTGGGGTTTGTTTTTTTTTATTTGTTCCTGTTCTTTTTTTCTTTGTTCCTTTTCTCCTTTTTTTTTGTGTGTGTGTGCGTGCTCGGTTGGTTTGGTTTTTGGGGTTGTTTGGTTGGTTTATTCTTGTTTTAATAGAAGTGTCACTTGTGAAAAGAGAAGCCTTTTGAATGATGCTTCTGTGATGCTGCTTAACAGAACACAGAGCTGGGTGACACTGTTGGTGGCCCTCAGTTCCTTGAGCTCTGCTGGCCAAATAAATGGCATGTGTGAGGGTGCTCTTGCGCTGCAGTGATAGGCACTGGCCATTGCAGGGCTTCCCTTGCCTTCTGGAGAGACCAGGCAGCTGGTTTCTGAGGAAAGCAAAGGAAAGCTGACAAATCATGGGCATTAAAGCAGCTTAACATGTCCTTGGCTGTGGTGCTCTTAGAGGACTGCTGGGGGGGAAATTAATGATATTTTGTCTGGACCTTCTATGGAAATAGGGTTTGTGGTGAAACTGAAACTCCAAAGTAGCTGTAAGAAATGTGAAACTGTGGAGTTAAAAGCATCTGCTGTTGTCTGTGTAGTGAAAGGCTAGTCCATGAGGAGAAAAGATCCTGATACATTCTTGTCCTAAAGGTTGCTGTTGATATTTAATGATGAAAATTAAAATCTAGTATACTGGAAACTTTAAAATATAAAAAAAATGTGCTTTATATAGATAAATAAATCATTGTTCCTATCAGCCTCAACACTTTATAAAGCAGGTATATTTATTTGCTCACAGTTAGTTAAAAACTCCTTCCCTTCTCCTCCCCTTCCACCGGTTGTGCTAGGGAGGTGTATTCAGCTGCCTGTACATACAGTCAGTGCTGTCTAGACATTGTGCATTAAATACAGGTGTGATATGATTAACCCCCTGGAAGCAAACTTTCCACTCCATGATTTAGCCAAGGGAACTGGCACCTACACTTTCACCTGATGGCTCACTGCTGGATAGGCTTAGAATTGTCCAGTCTGGTGTTGTATTCATAGCCTGTGTCTAATGCATTTGCCTGACTGATGATTGATTGATGATGTACAAGGCTTTGGAGCAGGGTAAAGCTGGGTCTGTGCCCAGTGGGAGTGACAGGTTCTGAGAGCACGCTGCCTGGTTAACATCTTGGCGGGTTTAGGTTTGTAGACCTGGGTACAGTGTAATTGTGACCTGGTTTATTGCCTTCCCGATTTTTTTTTTATTCAATGGAATACATCTATCCTGGGCCTGGAGGAAGGGCTATTTAAAAGTTAACCAACTTTCTTGGGCTCCTTTACCCTCCAGAGTCCTAGCCCATGGGATTCCTGCAAGCAGGTCTTTGAAGAGGTCAAAGTTAGCCCTGCGGAAGTCCAGGACTGTGATCCTACTTACTGCTCTACTTCCCCCTTGTCTAATACTAAACTCTACCATATCATGATCGCTGTCGCCTGGGCTCTTCCCAACCCTCATGTCCCCAGCCAGTCCTTCCTTATTAGTTAATAGAAGGTCGAGCAGCGCACCTCTCCTTGTTGGTTCCTCCAGTACCTGCAGCAGGAAGTTATCATCTATGCGCTGCAAGGGCCTTTTGGACTGGACATGCCCGGCTGGACAAGATGTTGTGCTTAGGGACACGGCTGAGTGGTTTCGATGGGGCTGGGAATAAGGTTGGACTTGATGATCTTGAAGGTGTCTTCCAGCCAAAAGGAGCCTATGATTCTGTGATTCTATGCCATGGTTTATTGGTGATGTGGTGGAGCAGGGTTAAAGGTGGGACTCAAAGCTGCCCCTGGAGAAAGGGAAAGGGGGAGGAAGTGTAGAAAAAATAGGCACGGAATGTCCCAGTGCAGGTGATAATGGCCAACATTGTTGTGCGGGTGGAGGGGGCTGAGGGCCAGCACTGGGGGCCGGTGGAAGTCAGTTCCGCCGTCGGCGTCCAGGGCGGCTGTAGGGAGTTTGGGGCTGACGCTGCGAGCGGGAGAGGTCTCGCAACCGCAGGGGCCCTGGGCGGCTGGAGTGCCCACTGCTCTCGAGCGCTGAGGAGCTGGACGAGGCCCCTGCGGGCAGCTGGCTGGTGGTGCTTTGGGCGCTGGTGTTGGGAGCCCGGGAGCGTTGGGACGTCTCCGGCACAGATTGGCTGCGGGTGCTGGTGTCAGCCCCTGGTGCTGGCGCGCGGCTGTTCTCCTGGTGTCTTGCGGGCTGGTCGTAGGGAGTTGGGAGCCGGCGCTGCAAGCGGGAATGGACTCGCACCCACATGGGCCCAGGGGCACTGGAGCGGCTGCTGCCCTCAAGAACTGGTTCCCCCAGTGCCCCCTGGTTGCCGATGCTGGGGCGGGTGGTCTCCACTGCTGGGGCAGGACTCGTTGAGCCCAGAGACAGCTGGCTGGTGGTGCTGGGGCCGCTGGTGTCGGGAGCCTGGGAGCGTTGGGACGGCTCCGGCACAGATTGGCTGTGGGTGCTGGTGTCAGCCCCTGGTGCTGGGGTGCGGCTCCTCACACGGCGTCTTCTGGGCCCTTCGTTGGGAGTCTGGTTGCGCCGCTGCAAGTGTGATTGGTTTGTGGTTTGATCTGGTCCAGGGGGGCTGGAGCGGCTGCTGCCCTCAAGAACTGGGGCCCCCCGTTCCACCTGGTTGCCGATGGTGGGGCGGGTGGTCTCCACTGCTGGGGCAGGACTCGATGAGCCCAGGGGCAGCTGGCTGGTATTGCTGGGGCCGCTGGTGTCGGGAGCCTGGGAGCTTTGGGACGGCTCCGGTACTGCCTGGCTGCGGGTGCTGGCGTCAGCCCCTTGTGCTGGTGCGCGGCTCCTCGCACGGCGTCTTCTGGGCCGTTCGTAGGGAGTCTGGTTGCGCCGCTGCAAGCGAGATTGGTTTGTAGGGCGGTCAGGTCCAGGGGGGCTGGAGCGGCTGCTGCCCTCAAGAACTGGTTCCCCCAGTGCCCCCTGGTTGCCGATGCTGGGGCGGGTGGTCTCCAC
>JANHFX010016653.1:13219-30178 GCA_027560015.1 Chloroceryle amazona | reverse complement strand
AGGCTGAGGGAACTGGGGTTGTTTAGTCTAGAGAAGAGGAGACTGAGAGGAGACCTTATTGCTCTCTACAACTACCTTAAAGGAGGGTGTAGCAAGGCTGGTGTTGGTCTCTTCTCCCAAATTGCTAATGATAAAATGAGAGGAAATGCCCTCAAGTTGTATCAGGGGAGGTTTAGATTGGATGTTAGGAAGAAATTCTTCACTGAGAGAGTAGTGAGGCACTGGAACAGGGAGGTAGTGGAGTCACCATCCCTGGAGGTGTTTAAAAACCAATAGACGTAGCACTTGAGGCTGTGGCCTAATGGATAGAGAGATGTCAGGATGAAGGTTGGGCTTGATGATCCTACAGGTCCTTTCCAACCCTAAAGATTCTATGATTCTATTTACAGTTTATATTCCTGGGTTCATGCTTACAAGTAAATTTTAGCTGTCATCCTAAAAATATTTATACTTCTCAATCATAGAAAAAGCCTTGAAAACATGTCTGAAACTTTCTTAAAAGAAACAAGTGCTTTCTTGGAGAGAGACAGACATCCAAACTTTCAGTACTTAAAAGGGGCATATAAGAAAGATGGGGGCAGACTTTTTGGGCCTGTTGTGACAGGACAAGGGACAATGGATTTAAACTGAAAGAAGGCAGATTTAGATTAGATATAAGGAAGACATTTTTTGGACTAGATGACCATCCCAAAGCATTCCATGATTCTATGATTTAAAATCTTGCTCCAAACTAATTGTGATGTCTCTAAAAAAAAATAATTAATAATTACTCAAAATTGTTGATGTAAATAACACTGTTTACTTGAGAGTAAAGGTATTTCACATGGTGTTATTTAAGTGAGCAGGTTTTGCTGTTTACTGGTTGTGGGTTATCAATCTAAATAAATCTGGGTTTAACATAGTAGAAAGATTGGAAGAATTACTGGACATGGGTTGAATCAAATTTGTTCATTTTGAGAACAACTTGTCTGAATTATGCCGTAGCATGTTCAGTTGCTGAAACTTAGTATATCAATTGTGATTTCATTTTAATTAAAAGTTGTTTTATTCCAATATTGCTAAAATGAAGGGGTATTTTTTGTCACTATTATGGTACACTCTGCATGTCTTACTTTGTGCAGATATCAAGGCCTGCATTTTGGCACAAAATGTTTTACTGAAACATTGTTAAAGAGATATCTTGTGCAGTTATTTCTTTCAAGGGTAGCTTGACATATTTATTTGCTTCATGCAGCTGTAGGAGGCTAAAATTTTAGCTGCTGACCCAGCTTTGGCTTTTGTCTGTCCGTGGTATTTTGATGGAGTAATATGACCGAATTCCTGGCTAAGCGGTGTAAACATGCTGCTAGTGAACAGTCATCTGTTGTCAACACCACCCTGTTTCTGAAGTGTGGCAAGCACTTGTGTTTGTTTTCTGCAGAGAGCATCTTCAGGACATCCTCAAATTCTGAATGAAGCCTATGTTGTGGTGCCCTGCATGCTTTTGCCATGGTGGTGACAAAGGTGATTGTGACCAACCTTGCCTAATCTTCTCAGACAGAGGCTGTTGTTCTCGCAACAGAATCCATACAGTGAATATATATGTTCATTTCAGCTATGTCTGTGCTTCCAATATAGTGGCGTATGGGTGATTTAATATGTGGTGCTGAGGGCAGTGGCAATATCACCTGGGCATGTCCTGATCCTGCCTCAGGGCAGGATGAACATGAACTGGGTCCTGAATGCTGTGGGTGCCTACACTCCTTCAAGTCAAACTGAAATCAAATCAGAGATAGATTATCTTAATATGCCAGGCAGTTCATACTTTGACTCTACAGATTGCAAGGTAAACATGCGATTTTCTGTTTGGTGTCTGAGAAACAGATTTGAATTTCATTTTAACTCATTTGCTGTGCTGTTCTTGCTTACAGAGCCTTAGTAAGGTCCACCAGTCAATGAAGTACTCCCCTTCCTTCTTCTCAGATCGAGGAATGCTCTCAATTTTTAAGAAGTGCCTGGGTCTTGCTGCTTGCACTGTGTTTCCTGGAATATGCCAACTGCTTGCTATATGATGAATATCTTTGGTCGTGTTTGGCAAATATCTGTAGTAAGTTTGACTTGAAAGGAATATCCAGCTACAGCTGCTTTTGTATTCTCAAATAACTTAATAGTATTTCACAGAGAATTCTGTATCTTAGACTGCAGTGCTTTGATATAGGGACAGTTTTCTCAGTTGCTGATCTTTATAGTTCAGGACATTAAATAGCTGATTCTTCTTAGAACATTTGATTCAGATAATCTTATAATCTTAGTTTGTGTTTATAGGTTTTTTTTTCCCCTCTCTGAAGCCATGGAACTATTGTCTCTATTTCCTGTTTTCCTTTGTGGTCCAGATCCCCTTGGCCTGCTGCAGAACTCTTTTGGATACAAAGTCAGCAGTGTTCAAGTCTGGCACTTTTTACTATGCAAATCTTAGGAAGTGAGTATGCTATCTTTTCAGACAATTACTGAAAGATTTCTTTGGTGCACTCTTGTGACTTTTAAAATCTGGCTTAAACTCACATTTTTCTTAACCTTGTAAACACTGACTGTTCATGAGTCATTCCCCTGTTTTTCAAATATTTCATTGGCACTAATGACATACTGATTTATGTCATTTATGATTTATGACATTTATGTTTGGTCTATGACTTCAGAATCACAGAATTGCCTAGATTGGAAAAGACCTCTAAGATCATTTGTTCCAGATATGAGCTCAACACTGACAAGTCCTTGACTATACCATATCCCTAAGCACCACATTTACATGACTCTTAAATACCTTCATGGATGGGGACTCCACCAGTGCCCTGGGCAAGCCATTCCAAATTCTGATAACCCACTCAGTAAAGAAATTCTTCCTAATACCTAGTCTAAACTTCCCTTTGTGCAACTTGAGGCCATTTCCTCTTGTCCTATCACTTGTTACTTGGTTGAACAGATTGAGCCCCACTTGGCTACAACCTCCTTTCAGGTACTTGTAGAGTGTGATAAGGTCTCCCCGCTGCCTCCTTTTCTCCAGGCTAAATAACTCCAGTTTCCTCAGCTGTTACTCATAGGACTTGTGCCCTAGGCCCCACACCAGATTTGTTGCCCTTCTTTGGACATGTCTAGTGACTCAATGTCCTTCTTGTACTGAGGGGCCATTCCATTAATATCACAAAAGTAATCAGTGAATTGGATGATTATGATGTTTTTATCTGGTTTAGTGTGGTTATGAAGATGTTCAGGTCTTGTAAATATATCATCATAATAGTTAAAACCCTAACTCTAACACAAAGTACACAGGAATAAGACATTAGTGGTGCAACATGGTCCTCAGTAACCTGCTGTGGTCAGTGTTTTATCTTGCTTAGATGAGATATTGACCAGTCAGTCCATAGAATCTTTGGTTACTAAGCCCAAATATGTTCATGCAGAAAAGTAGGAATGCACCCTCCAAATTTCTCAGCAGAGCTTTTAATTCAACCCAGATATTGATCCTTTCTGTTTTCAAAGTATTGCTGTGGCTGTCTGGATAGCATGCTGTGTTATTTTGCCAGTTTAATACAACTGTGAACAAGGTGGTCTTGGGTCAAAGTAAAGGTAAAAAAAAAATAATTTGTTCATAAACCTACAAATCCTTGCAGCCCTACTGTCTGTGTTTAAAGACTCAGATGACTCAGCTTAATTGTGATTCTCTATTTTGTTTGCTTGTCAGAACTGGAGTTCCTAAAGATCACTTTTCTCCGTCCCTGTATCTAGAAAGCAAGCTATAGATGCATTCCTGCTACAACTAGTTAGAGTATTGGCCCTTGATCACACACATAGTATACTACTTCAAAAGAAAAACCTGTACTGGGAATGAAAGCAAGGATATTTGCATGTTTTCTCCTTTTCTTTGAGGACTAGACTTTAGGAATAAATTCTTTACTATGAAGGTGGTGACACTGGAACAGGTTGCCCAGGGAGGTGGTGAAGGCCTCATCCCTGGAGATATTGAAGGTCAGGCTTGATGGGGCTCTGAGAAACCTGATCTGGTTGAGGATGTCTCTACTTACTGCAGGGGGATTGGACTAGATGGCCTTTAGAGGTCTTTTTCAACCTGGGGCATTCTATGATTCTCTCTCTGTTTCCCTGGTTCATTCTATGAATTCATTTTATGATCAGCTCCATCTTCTCTCTACCTTCCATAATTTCCCAATCATTAATTCTGTTAAAGTCATTCATCTTTCTTCCCAAACCTTCTCTGATGAAAGGCTAGTATACTTTGGATAATTACTGTCCAGAAGAATAAAAAGAGTCCATAAATGACTGTCCTGATGCTTGGTTAAATCCTGAGGAGCTGGTTTTACTAGTATGAGATGAGCAATATTAACAATATTCTGATGGATGACACAACAAATACATACTAGTTAAAGCGTAGGTTTTGCTTATTTGCATATAGCTTTCTTGATAATATTTTTCAGCCAGGTGAATCAGGATCTGGACTGAAAGCAAAACCATACATATTTTTTAAGCATGTTTGCATTTACATCTTGTTACCGAGAAGGGATTTAATATTAAGATATGGTTGGTAGGTAAGGTTACACAACCGCTTCCACTTTACACCTCTATTTTTCAGGTGGTTTGTAGCAAAAGGATATAGACTATGAAACTTGTTTAGTGATTGAAAAGTTTAAGAAAATAAAGTTTTGACAAAACTGGTTTTACTATTATAGGGTTCAAGGAAAACACAGTAAAAAGCATACCTTCTAGGCTGAATTTTTCTTATAACTAATACCAGAAATGTGGGACATAGACAGTTGTAGTTTGACTGAGCAACATTCCTATTTTTTTAAGTGTTTTCACTGTTTCAGTGAAAATTGGTTTTCCTTTGGGGAAGTTATGGACTATACCTCCACATGGGTGCCTCAGGAGTCAGATTTTTCTGACCACCAGGATAGGGTGAAATGCTATGAGCTGCTGAATACTGGCTCAAGTTCAAAATGGGCAGCTATAACAATGTTCTACTTCAAATACACATGATACTTCCAGCCATGAGCATGACTGAAGAGGAGGTCTCTTACCATACACATTTTAATTATAGCCTGTGTATACCTATGCATGTAACTGCTTTTTCTCACGCCTTTTGTTTGACCTTCATAATGCAAAGGCAGACTCTCAGGGAGTGGTTAAGGTGTCTTTATAGGACTACGTAAGGCTGAAAGAATGATTCCTCTCTGTGACTTTACCAGACAACATGGTCACACTTTTTACTCTCCTTTACCTAGATACTCAAAGTAAGCTTCTTAGAATTGATGAGTTTTAACTTGGGTTCAAAGTTCTCCAGGGAGAACTTTTTTTCCCTCAGTTAATGTCTAGTTATTAAGTAGACAAGTAAATTAGGATCTCCCTGCAAACTTGTCAATTGAGCATGTTCTCTTAGTATAATTCCTTTTTGCTTATTAGAAAACCCCTAGATACCATAGGAGGGAATTATATTATGCCTTTTTCTTTTATTTGTAATATGGTCTTACTTTTGGCATTGATGTTAAGTCTACCATGAGTATTTGCATTTGGCCCTGGAGGAGTTGTCGTAATCACAAATACACTAGTAGCTTTGCACAGGACATCGCTGTTGTCACACTAACACATAGTACACACTAGCACACAAACCCAGAGATGTGCCTTTTGCGATGACCTGGACAAAAATAAAGATATGACTAGATAATGTGACAAGATATTAAAAATCCATTTGTAAGATTAAGTATTGGATCCTTTTCAAAAAAACCCAGATAATTTTGATCACTATTTCATACATTTACCAAGATCCTGTGCATCTCATGAGTTGTTACAGCTTCTAAAGAAGAGTCATTTAGAAGCAGAATATCAGTTACAGACATTTATTGCACATTGAGGAACAAATTGATGAGAAAGACAGGAAATCAGGACACATCTGAGTACCCATGAGTATTATATGCATGATTACATGCATATTTTTAAACTGAAGTATGATACCTTCTAATAATAATAAGTCTTATGAAGATCTTAGAAGAAATATTGGCAAAAGATAATCTATGTGCTCTGATGAAGCGATGCTGATTTAGCATGGATACATGAGCAGATACTAAACATAATCAGGTTTTATGCAAATCAAAGCCCTGCTGCAGTACTTCATTGACAACTGAAAAGAGCTCATTCTCCTCCAAAGATCCCATACTTCCAAGTGAAGCACACTCTTATCAAACTATCTAAGCTTTACATTGTTCAGAAGAGAAGCAGTCAACCAGACCACTGTATTACACTTCCAGCTATCATGCAACTTTTATGTACTATTACGTTTAGTTAAAAGGAAGTGTATGTGCTTTATATCATTTCATTTGAATGGAGAAAGCACTTCGGCTGGGAAGAAATGTACATGAAAAGACAAATGCAGGTCACTTGTGAGTATACCGAGAATGGTATGCTGCTGGGTGACTAGGTATCTTAAAATTGACAGGAAGTATTAAGAAGAATTCACCCAAGTAGTAAATACCCTAAGTCTAAATTTTGTAGCTGTTTTGCAGTAAATAATAGTCATTAGGGATATACCTGTATCACTTCAGCTTTATTAATGATAAAATGTCATCTGTTTTTAACAGAAAGGTGAATTAAAGGAGAAAAAAGTTCTTAGAAAATATATCCTGGGTTACATGCATCGCCCAAGTGAACTGCATTAAGGCACTGTGTTAATTAAAAATTCACTTTAGAGAAGCTTATTGTTTCTTCATTCACAGTTATTCTGTCTACCAAGAGCCTTGTGAACCCAAGAATTATAAAAACATGATGCCTCCATTACTTGATAGATTTCTGACTTAAATTATCAAAGGAGATGTAAAATTTTTTCTAAACCATGCAGATAAAAATCATGACTAAAAAAGACTTAGAATTAAAATAATTAGGCCACAGTTGATGCTTTCAAAATTCAGAAGCTACACCAGCATAAAAGAAAATTCCTTATTAAATTTTGTGCCAGGTTTTTTGAATCTGATATTTACTTAGCCAGTCATTTCTAAAATTATAGTAATTCTGAGAAATTAACTGTACTAAGAAAATGTGCTTTTCCATGAGGAGAGCTTGAGAAATTCTGGCAAAAAAATAAACATAGCTGAATAAAGTTTTGTTCTGTTCCATGGTATCTGCCACTACTAAAGTTAATGGAAATAGGGTCAGAAAAAAGGTTGTATTTCTGTTAGTGGGTGGTAGTAAAAGTTTATGTGGGAGTTGCAGGGCAAGCATGCAATAACTCTAGTAGATCTGGAGTTTTGTGAATGAGAAGAAATATTGGATAATATTATATGAAGTGTTTCATGGTGTTCAGGCTTCAGCCTGTGGGAAGAAATGATATCCCTAACATTTTACTTGTTTAGACATCCTAGAATAATCAAAGCTTTTAAGTCTGATGAGATAAAATCCCACAGTTTTTTAGTGTTGTTTTGATTAGGACTACTTAAAATCTAAATTGTTTTTATGTCTATGAAATATCTACTCTATAATATCTACTGAGTTTCTCTGTTTTAGTGTTATCATTCTGCTAGATAGGCAGAACTGATTGGAAGAAAAGACATCTAACATACTTTGCTTGCAATGAATTTTGCCTGGAAAAAAGGAGCTGAACATAGATTTCCTTACTAGCAACTCAGTGATCATGAAAGAGTTTTGGTTTAATAAAGGCTATTATTTAATTTTAATGGATTAAGGTGTTTCTGATGAATCAAATGCTATTAATCTGTCAGTGAGGTCACATCTCTTTGAATGATCTGTGGTGCATTATGATCTGGTAACCTGGCTGCACAGGTGATGCTTCAGGAGTCTCACTGGCTGGTCAGCAGCAGCTTCATTACATCCTGGTAGATTGGTACTGGGAGATTCAAGTACAGTGACCTAAGCCTACTTTCTATTTGTGCTACTGCTTTGGACTTTTTGAATGTTAACTTGACCAAAAAATTGATTTTAAAACTTCTTTTCTTCCCAGATTTATCCCATAGAGGTAATCCCTGAGGGTCATATCAGGATGCAGTTCATTTATCAGAGAGAGGAGCACCCTATATGTGCAGTGGTTAAAACCAGTCAGACAAACATGTCAGTGTCAGAGTCCTGTATTAATTTTGTTACTATTTGTTTTAATTCATCTTCTAAAATATGATTAATAATAATATTACAAAGATACAAAAAGAAAAAAAAATGTGGCAGTGTAATATTAGGATTTTCATTTCTCCCAGTTCTATGTCAGTGATTATCTGAATGACCATTAAAAAAAACTGCACAAGGGGAGAAGAAAATGGTTTATCTTTTTTTCATGTGTAATATAGTGTGGTGGCAAGAGCCTTTTTCTTGATAGAGGCAATGAAGTAGCTACAAGGAATATTTACATTTATAGGGGAATATCTAGTTTTATATAGGCCCTTAAAATACATCATCCATGCTAATTCAGATAACTGGGTTGCCTATGTCTGCAGCTCTTTCAGTTCACCTTTGTTTTATTAAAAGTGCATCTGAGGTCAACAGCTGTTAACTATAGTGTTAAATATTGATTTAACAATTTGAATTAATGTAATTTTCTGTTGTTGTTCACTACTTAATGTACAGCAGTACTTCAGTGACCCAGTCAATAAGATCGATAGCACTCATGTGAAGTTCATGCTATGGCTGTCACTGGCTTGCTCTGCCCTTTTCCTTGCTCTCTTCACCTAGGGTGAGACCGGTTTACTAAATACACAATCTATGTTACTGGCAGTGGGACTTCTCTAGCTGGATGCATTCTGTGTACACTGATTACTTCTGAAGCAGATTGTTTGGTGCCTCAAACCAATTTTTTTAATCACACTTCTCTTCTTTATGAGACAAAAGACTAAACAATGAAGGCACCTTTTGCAGTTTGTTTCAAGGTTTTCTGCAAAGCTCTTGTGTAACAGTTAAAGACTTTATATATAGTAAAAGTACATACTTGGTAATTTGTACGCAGGATGTCTGCTTGGTAACACTTGCTAATGAGTGTGTCAGAGCTAAAAGGCCAATATTTAAAGACATAAATACAGGTAAGTTAAGCATGTGTTTTAAACATTTGGTTAAGTGTCCAGGATTGGTGTGAAAGGATTGATATCACTGGTCACTCTCTGGTTGATACACAGAAATTTTAAATCTTATTGGCCTTACCTGCATTCTTTTCTTAGCCTCACTTGCATAGTTTAGTCATCTGTTGGGTAGAGTTGATTATGAGGTGTTTTTAAACCTGTGACTTCTTGCCTGGCAAAGATGAAACAGGCCTTGAGATGGTTCATTAAGCCAGAGCACCCCTGATAACAGGGACTCAAGGTGTCAAGATAAGCACCTGAAAACTAATTTAAACTGATCTTCTTGGAGCATTCCAGGACCAAGGATGGATGAGCTAACTCCGTGATCATATATGGGCAAAGGAAGCCCAGACTTCATCTAAGGAAGAGTGTGAGGAAGATTATGAACAACCACTGGAGTGGGAAAAGACCCTCACCCTAATTCTATTACCCATGTTTGGACTGTGTAAATGAATTCCAGGAACTCAACAGAGTAAGAATGCCCTTTCCAGAAAATTTGATGAATATGTATAGTTTTCTTGTCTATTAGATGGTGTGTTTTTCTACTTCGCTGCAGCACTTAGAAGAGAAACCCCAGTGCTTCCCCAGTGCTGCATAAATACTCAATAAAAACTCTGTTGTTATTGAGTATTTATTTCAGAGTCCTTACCCAGCTGCACTCAGTCTCCCACCTCAGTGAGGAGTGTTGGAAAGCAAGGGGGTATTTTGTTTCAGGTGTACTAGCAACGTGGAGAACTGATGAGAGTGAAAATATCTAACAAGCCAAATGTTAAGTACTTTGTCAAAATAACACTTGAAATACAATATGTGTCGGTGTTGCTTGGGGCAGTAGCTGTGATTGTTCTTATTCTGTGAGTATGTCACCTATGACAGAGAAGTCACAAGTGGATGGTATTCGGGTGCTAAAATGATGGTAAGAGTAGATTTGCATGTGTATGCCTTGACTCAGTTACTCTCTGAAGAGCTCTCCTAAATGTAAGAAGTCTTATTATCTTGATCTATCTCTTTTTAATCAGGAGTATACCCGTGTGCATAAGAAGATGCAAAGTCTGTGTGAAAAAGATAAATGAGAACTAAGGTCTTTTGACTAATTTTGAGAAAAGGGGAGGGTATGTATTAGAATCAGAGAATGTTTTAGGCGGGAAGAGACCTCTAGAGGTCATCTGGTCCAACCTCAAATTAAATATGAAACTGAAGTTTGTGCCTTCATTTAATAGAAGAATGGCAGTCACAATTTTACTTTGGGAAAAAAAATAAAAAAGAAAAGAAAAATCTGTTTTCATAAATCGTGGAAAAACCAAACCAAACCAAACCACCTCTGCTCTCCTGTAATCTAGACAGTGAAGCCTAGATCCACATTGTGATTATCACACACTATCCTTGCACTCTTTCCCTGATGCAGTGTTTTTCTTCATGCACATTGAACCACCTGTGAAGGATGTATCACAGGATGCCCTGCTTCTCCTTGAACCACTAGTGCCCAGGTATGACAAAGATACCAGAGAGCCAGCAGGAATGATGAAGATGCTGAAAACTTGTCTGTTATATACACAACACGGAAAGCAATACCCTTGCTGGCTCCTGCTCTGTGGAGATTATGGAATGTAATTAGAGAACAGTAGTTTAACCTGGGAAGGTACTAAATTAACTGAAACAAGCATGATAAACAGAATCAAGCTTTTTGTTCTATCTCTAGATAACAAGGTGAGGACTATGCATCAATAATAAAATTTGTATGTCTTTCTCCCCTGGCTGACCATCACCACCGAATATATACTTCTGAGTATTTCACTGGTCGTGGCTTTCCTTATATATTTCCATGTGGATCTGTTTTCTCAAAGCTGCATCTCATAGATATGCTTAGATGATATGAAATCGGATGTCTAAGAGGTGAAATGCGAGAAAAGTGCAGGTATACAGTTCAGATATGTCTATGAACTGAAGAAAGTTAAAGGATGATAACTTTATATTCTAGTTTATGGTTTCAGCAATTTATAAGTGTCCTCTGTGAAGATCAAACTCTGAAGCTGCTTTTCTGTCAGAACAAAGGCTTGTGTCTTCGTTAAAAAAGAAAGCTGCCTTTTTGCTTTCTGACCATTCTCTTTCATTTTGTAACCCTTCAAAAAGCCCTTTTTAGCTGTATGGAATATAAAAGATTAAAAATGCCTCAGGGGATCTTTGTTCTGAATTGCTTCTTTCATTATTTGTTTTTCTAAGTTATTCTTAATGAAAATAAGGAACATCTTGTTCTTAGAAATAATTTTTATTTCCTATGTTTTCTCTCTGTTTTACCAAGTTCTGACTTGAGTAAGCTGACAGAGGTGTAATGTTTAAAAATTCTTATCATGCCCATGCCTATATGCCCTGTACTTGGGTATCAAGGCATCATCAATGTTCTTTGAAAACTAAGCAGGTTGGACATGTAATTTAGATGAAAAACAATTACACCATGTTAGCTTGCTTTTGGCAAGACTATTAGGGCTCATCTTGGAGACAGGAAACAAAAGCAGCACTTCATCTTCATGAATTCTAAATAAAATGTGTATGTGTGTAAGAGAGAGTAGTCTGGCAGGAGATTTTCCCTACAATCTTCCTCTGCCTAGTTCTTTCCTCTCTAGAATATGTCCTAGTCTGTGCTACTGGCATTGGCTGGAATAATGTGTTTCTCTCTAACACAGGTAGTGCTAATTTTTGTCTCACTAGAGTTCTTTCAGATCATCTTTTTGATACTCATTAAAAACAAAAGGCTGTGTCTCGGTGACAAGCTTCACAACCAAAATCAAAGAGGATTAAAAGTGTTAGTGGAAGTTGTATAGAATAATTTTCAACAAGACTTTTTTTTTTTTTTTGGTCATGTTATCTATGTGGAGTCTAGTGTGGTATGTTTTTAAACACTTCTAAGTGATCATTCTTAGGTCTTTCTAAGCAGCATTCATGAAAGTCTGTCTGATAAGAATACTAAACTGAATGCCACTTTTTTCCCCAAAGATCTATGCAAAATATATTACTGTTTTCTAAAGTCCTTCAGGCTAAGAACCAATGTGTGATGGAACATACTGACTAAGAAATCGCCTTTTAGTGAGTTAGTAAGAGCAAGTTCAGTGGTAAACATACATTTTAGTTTAGTGTTTTTTTGTTTGGTTGGTTTTTTTTGTTTGTTTGTTTTCTCCTCCCCCCTCCCCCCCAAACGAGTGCCATAATCTATCCTATGGCACTTGTTATGAAATTCTCAACAATATCAAAAGGAAACTGACAATGTAAGTGTCTGCTCTCCTTAAGAAAGGTCTTTGCTCTAAGCTTTAAAGCTAATCATAAACATCAGAAATTCTCATTGCGTGATACTAAGCATGTGACTGAAACATAGCCTGAGTTGCAGCTTGCCAGTATTGTGCTGCTTGTACTTGAAGTCAGTGTTTAATGAGGACAATATGTTTGCCTTAAAAATAAACATAAACCATTCTTCTACTTTCTTCCTTATTTTTTCTTCGATAAATAAAATCCTTAATTTGATGTCAGAATTATAAACCTTTTTTGGTTGTTTGTTGGATTTAGAGGAATCTGAAAGTAGAAAATTCTTTAAAATGTTTTTCTGAGTTCTAGCTGTAGTGTGATATATAACCTAGTCAGTCTCCATCAGTTGTTTAAAAGACTTTCCAAATTTTTTCAGAATATCTTGCCCATATAGAATTTTACATCTTGATCACACATTCCTGGGAGTATTATATTTTTAATGAGTAAACCAGAGATTTGCAGCTGTTGGAACAGGTCTAGATTCCTACTTCTTACCCTTTTTACACACACAAAAAATTAAGCTGGTGTGGGAAGGCAGAGTTTTATATAGTGGTGGGGGTTTTTTTGATTTTTTTTTTGTTTGTTTTGGTTTGGTTTGGTTTGGTTTGCTTTTTTTCAAGTATGCCTGTTTGAAAAAAAAACATTGAAGTATCAGATTGGGAAAGGAGTGTATAATATTAGACTTTGATGTGAAATTCAATCTTCTCTGCCTAGAAGAAGGGGAAGGATTACCTAACTCACCACTTATAGTAGGATATTGATGTTGTCTGGGATGAGTCCTTACTTCAGCCTGTTGACCCTCTCATGGTTTGCTTAACAGTATCAAGATAGTTCCAGTATATCTTATGTACATTTCGCCTAACAGAAAATTGACTATGGTGTATTCTGAAGAAAAGCTTTAACAGTGATTGGAAAGTTTTGATGCTTTGTTGGGTGGTGGAACTTGCATCTGGATGATCAGGTTTTTGATTTCTTTTTAGTGAGTAATGACACGATTAATATGAACCAGACAAGAATCATCCAGAGCTGTTTACAGAATGCCAGGTAGAGTGCTCTGGGATGTAGCTTTTCTTTTGTTGTAGAAGATTTAGTCCCTGTGTTACTTCTTTTAGTCCATGGTTTTCAGTAACTTTGGAACAAAGGCTTCTTTCTTTTTTTCCCTTTGTTGCAGCTGCCCAAAGAAGAACAATATGCAATTAAAGTGAAAAATGTCATTCTCATGAAAAAAATAAATAAATCTTTTGTGCTGCATTTTGAAAAGATGCCAGACTACCATGAAAATGAGCTAGGAGTAGGAAAATCAATTATTTATTGACCTATTCATGGTCACCAAGACAGAAACTGCATGTAGTACTTGAACTGAAGAAAGACACATAAGAAATTTGGAGGAACCAGCACTCAAGAGGCAGATGGAGAAGCATGCTCAAACCTACTTCCACTGCAGTCCACATGGAATCCCACACCTGAAATTTGTTAGCGTGCTGAGCACTGTGACTATAATGCCATGGTCCAAAGTGGGTACTGCTGTGTGTTAACCACCATATGAGGACTTATGTGATGTATTCAGAGATAAGACTCATTGATCAATGCCAGCTGTATGGTTTTGCCTGTGTCTGGAGTGTCTCTAAAGTGTGGGGTAGTTTTCAGTGCACCCTTGAAGGTTAACAATAAATGTACCTAACTAAATATCAACTGAGTAAGAGCAGATCCCAGATGATGTAGCAGTGTGGTCTGTGTGAGCAGAAGCAATCCCAGCCCTGATCTGGCAGAGGGCTGTGTGGCTCTTGGACTGTGGCTGTGTCAGCCTGCCAGGGACATATGCATTTTATCACTTAGTACTAAAGTGTGGAGTGCTGCATGGCAAACCACCTGTCTGTTTCCAAAGCTATGCTAGGAGAGATTTGGCTCTTGAGCTGTCTAAATATTGTTACCAGCGAGCTTCAGTCCTTTCTATTAGTAGCCTCATGTGCTTCGCAAGGTCAGTGGGCCTGTACAGTCCAACTCTGGTCTCCCTTTATCAGGAGGGATGCTGCCCTTCTGGCTCTTGTCCCTTTCCAGAAAACTGGCTGGTATTTTTCTGGTAGCAGATTCCTCTATTACACAACACAGTGTAAAGGAAGGTCAATGAAATAATTAAATAACACAAAGAAGTCCCTGCTAAGATACTTACAGGCACTATTGTCCATCTTTATGTTTTAATGCTGAAGTGGGGCGCATGTTCAGAGCTCCACAGCAAGTGTTTACATTCTGTAATTTTGAAAAGTGCTATTTTTTAAACTGCTTTAATATGAGTCTGAATATGTAACTAAGCTGAAAAATAAAAATTCAGGAGGAAAATAATAAAATTACATGAAGCAGGTAATTTGTAGAGCTGCAGAGCTTTCAAGTGGTGTTAAATGTTTTTACCTAAAGGTCAGCGGTCCAATAACTAAAGTGGATTATTCTGGGGTCATGTGTAAAGCTCAGTTGACTTTTAAATATCAAATAGCTGATTGTAAAATTGTAAGCAGGGCCTAGCTGTCATAGAGGTGTCGAACGAGAGGTCCTTTTTACTTTAAAATGATGCAAAATAGTATTAGAGCTTATTTTGTTTTAAATATTCCTGAATTTTGAAGTGAGAACCAGTGAATTTTAATAAGCAGAAGATCTAGAAAATTATATATGTTGTGCCCAGGCTTTACTTAAACACAACGTTATAAGCTCTCCAAAAGGACAGGTACTGAGAAGTCTTTGTGGGAGGGTAGTGCTAAAGAGGTTTTTGGTAGGTAGTAGAGACTATAACACAAAGTTGAGTGACTTCATTCAACTACATGTACATAAAGTCTATACTTCTGTATTTCCCTGAGTGTTTCCCAAGAATAGATGCTGGTGTTTTTAATGATTCTTTTTGGGAATGTACAGCTGACTTGTATTTGCATCAAATAGGTCTAGGAAATTGTCATTGGCATTGCACACTCATAAGAGTTTTTTGCTTGCATATGGCCTTGGGATTATTGAAGTTTTATGCAAAGCTGAAAAAAAGAAAAGGGAGATGAGATTTCTCTTGGGTTGTTCAGTAGCTTTCTCTTGAGTAAAACAAAGTAATGATAGGCAGGTTTTTTTCTTTGTAATCCAGAGAAAATGTTAATTATGGTATATTAATAGCTCTGGAAAGTATTTAACTAGGCAGGTAGTTGTTTTATTGTTGTTGTTGTCGTTTTTTCTGTGTGTTTGTGTGTTTAGTTTTATTTGATTGGTTGGTTTGGTTGTTTGTTTTATTTTTAATTTTGTTTTGTTTTGTTCTGGTGTAGGATTGATTCAAGAGTTTGTGGATGGGAAAAGAGATTGAGTCCTTCACAAAGCAACATCTCATATCTCAACTTCATTGAACCTTTTGTTGCTTTTAACACTGTTATGCTTAAAGAATATGACCAAGCTAATATGCTAGCACTCCAGTTACTTTTCTCCCATTCCTGGCAACATCGCAGAGCAATCTCCTGTTAAATGCGCTTCTGCCTTTCATCTCTATTAATTTTTTATTTCTTGTTCTGGTTTAGCTTAGCATGGGACAGGCATAGAGCTATCGTTACAGAAAAGCTGCAAGGAAAATAGGCTGCAAGGAAATGCAGGCAGCTGGCTTTAGAAAGAGGTTTCAAGATTTTAAGAATAAGCTCCCTGGTTACAACATGCTTTTTTTTAGTTGATATTTCTCTGAAGGGTTTGAAGAAAACTCAAATGGGAACTGTCAAAATTCCCTGAGAAAATTGTCTTTTAGGATACTTGTTTTACCAAGCTTTGCTCATGACAAGTAGAAAGAGTAAACTATGTGTACAAGAATACTGTGTGTCCCATGAAGATATCAGTGTATATGTTTTTACTCCAAATGTATTCTGCAGCTTTATGTAGCCTTATCATAAGGAAGTGTTGAAATGACTAGACAACAGTTCATGTTACAGAGTTATAGAATTTTTTAACTTCTGGAAGAAAAATTTCACTGCTTTCCTCAAGTTTTTATGACTCAAAAGTTGAAACATTTACAAGAATAATGATTATACTCTAGGGCTGTCCATACTCTGGAGACAAAAACCTCCTGGTCCTCCAACTTATAATTAGTCTAAAAAGATCATTCCAAGGCAAAAAAACCCCAAAACACAACCCAAAACACAATAACATTTTAAGCGTTTGGCATTGTATAGTTTATATATTAATTAGATATAAAATAATTTCCAAAACTAATATACAGTTTTTCAAACTTGGGAATCATTATGTCAGTTTGAAGTAGTTAAATCTTAATTCCTTCCCTAGTTATTTAGTCTTAAATAGTTTTAATGATCATCCAGTGTTCTTTCTTCTTTGATACTTACGCATTTTGGAGTCATGTTTTTTTTTTAACCCCATCATGAGGGCTTGATATAGTGTCTTCAAAAATCATTTATATATAAAAAAAAAAGAGAGTTGAGGTTCTCGAATAATGCATTAATTCAGTGATTAGGACTTAGACTGGAAGAACTGGTATACTGTGTGTGGAGAGTTTTGTGGAACAATGGCTCAAAGAAAAAGGGCATGATAAAATAGATATTATGCAGCTGACTAAGAA
>JANHFX010016651.1:0-18983 GCA_027560015.1 Chloroceryle amazona | reverse complement strand
CCGGGCGGGAGGCGCGAGGGGAGCCCGTTCGCTTCCAGCCTCGCGCGCGCTCCCGAAAACTCCCCTCGCTGCGCCGCGGGGGGGAAAGTTTCGCTGGGAGCTCCCCGGGCCGGGAGAGGGTCCCGCGAACGCGGCCCCGGTGCTCTTGAGGGAGACGGAGGGCACGGCGAGGGCAGGCCCGCTCTAGGTGCAGGTGCCGTCCCCCTTTCCCAAGTAGTTTCAGCTGTCGCTGCGCTCTGGTACTTTCCTGAGAGTTCAAACACCTGTGCTCTGCCACAGCTGAAAGAAATCGGGAGAGATGAGGAGCGGGGAGAGAGGGTTGTAGCGCTCGGCTGTTGAGTGAATAATACCTCCAACGTGCCACCGGTTTCTCGACCCCTAACGTGCCGGGACCTTCCAGTGACGGGGCGGTGAGGGTAGCGCAGGGGGTCGGGTCCGAAGCAAGCTGAGCCCCTCTGGCCCCACCGACCCGGGGCGAGTGTGGGCTGCGCACGGTTCGGAGGGAGGTTGCGAGATGTGCGTGTTGGAGATCGGTCCCAGGAGGCCAAGTCCCGTCTCGGGAGGTCTTGCGTGTAATTGCTTGAAACTTCCAGATTCAAGTGCGGCGTCAATTGTGGTTCAGACACAATGGCATCGGCCGCTCTCCTCACGCCTGACTGTAAGGCAGCTTTAGACGCACCATATGGTACCTCATTCAGCCGCACACAAGTAAACCCAGCGCTCCTGGGAACCAGACGGATCCCATGTCCCCTTCACGTGAACCAGGTCAGTTAACACAAGAACTGCTAACCTTTGTCCATCCCTTCTCCTTGCACAAGCGGACCAAAAAGATGGTTAAAGATCATCTAAAGGAGTTGAGTTTGACAGGTACGCACCCAGCAGCAGCCAGGACACACTGGCGAGATTGGTTATTTGCTTCTTAGTTTCTCCCAGTGTATTACCCACCTTTCCCCAGACTCTTCTTCCTTTGTATCACCATCTTTCTTTCCTGTTTGTTTCCACTTTTTTTCAGTCTTCTTTTATCTTTCATCTTTCCTAGTCCTTTAACTTCTTCCCTCCTCTCCTTTTCTTGTTTATGTTTCCTCCTAAAGCTTTCAGTAAACAAAGCAAGCAGAAAAGAATAAGCAAAACTTTTCCAGTGGATACCAAACAAGGAATATCAACAGAGCGTTTCAATTCTTTCCGTGATCGCACGGCTTACGTATGCCATCTTCACCTTCCTTTTGTTAGGCACCCTTCTGCAAAGTTGCCTCTTTTCACGTTACCAGTAATCCCATTGTAGATGAGGGGAGATGACTGTATGCGAACTGAACTGCTATATTTGTTAACTTCAATGATCTAAATTACATGCTGGAGGAACCTCACTTTCTCCAGTGATTTTATGCGTGTTCTAAGGACACTAGCCACTGGTTTTAGGCCTCGAGCATAGCTGCCTAAGACTAGGGCAGAATTTTCACCTAAGCTAGGTTTACATGAATACCATTCCAAAACAGTGCTCCTATTTCCTTTCAGAACCTTCGACTGGATGCTCCATGGGGCAGGGGCTATTTACTTCAGCAAAGTGTTTAGTACAATCGAGCCATGAACTCATCTGAGATTTTTATACGCTGGAAATGAGAGAAATAACAAATAACTGACTTCAAATAGAAACTTTCGGGTGTTAATTTTCTGGACATAATTGCTATTAGGAGATTTAATAAATCAGAATCAAACACTTCTCATTGGCTTTGCCCTTTTAAAGACATTTTTTGCTTTGAGATTAATGTGACAATCAAATTCCGCTGTGAGAATTCTTTTTCCTTTTTGACTTTAATGTCTTCCATGAGCTAAACATATTTCTAAATAAAACCGAATTTTTGCAAGGCCAGAGGAAGCCTTGCGCATCAACACCCAGCAAGTCGGAGTGGCATGAAGCAATATAAAATCATAAAGGCTGTAGTAAAAACAGTACCCTTGAGAGGTGACTATCCATGGAGAGAAGAACTGCTCTTAAACTGAGAGAATGCTCAAGGTTTGAGAATTAATACCAGGCAGCTGTCCAGTTCAACTACGCAAATACAAATCAACTCTGTCGATGAATATTATTATTTCTCTGTAATTTTATTAAAGACAAGACAAAGTTACTAGAGCCTAACAATCATACAGTAATATCTTGTCGGTTATAAAGTATCCAGATGGTTTATTTGAATGGAGTCCAGCAGTATGCAATTTGAATGTGTACAAACTAGGAAGCCTCCCCATAGCTGAAATAAGTATTTTAGATTATTCTTTTTTCATTAAAGTTTCATTATTTTTGTTCCTTTTAGACTGACGGGCAAAATACTGCGTTAACACCATCAGCTCTAGAAATACTGGCGTTGCGTGTTAGTCCCATCTAAAAACGGGCCTCGTTTGTATGGCAAAATGTCAAGCAAAGGTTCTGCTATACTTGTTTGTTTTTGTTTTTATCATCGCTACATATGCCCCACTGGAGTGAAATGTGAAAGAGCTCTTTCCAGACACAGATGAGAGGAAAGCCCCAGTCATTCCAGACAGGACCAGTCAGCAGCGTTCTGGAAGTTACTTATTGCCAGCTGGCATCGACGTGGCTCCTGGCTCAGAGGGATCCTGTAGAGAAAATGATGGGTGACACAATCGACTAGGAGGAGGCAGTGATAAGAAATGATAACAGCTTTTTAAGTGAAGCAGTAGGGAATTTATTATTATTATTAATTATTATTATAATAATGATAATCATTATAATTTTGTTTCTAGAAGACTGGAAATCTGCATAGTGATGTTTGCGTTTTATCGTGGTCTCCTGTAGCCAAACAGGACGTAGGACAATAAAAAAAGGAATTCCATAGATATTGTGATATAAAGATTCCCATGTATGTATTTATTTATTTACTATCAAGTATTTTTCCTATAGACTTGTTATGGGCATGTCCAATGTGAGCAGATTACAGCGGAAAATGCTATTTTTGAGTGAAGAACGTGGATCCTCACTAAAATAAATGGGAGGGATCAATGTGAACATCGACTTCTGAAGTCAGAGGGCACTGTGAGCCCAAACTGAAGGATGAAAAAAGAACCGAAAGATTCATTTACAACGCACCTGGGTCATAAGGAAAGGAAACACCATTTTTTTTCTGAATTCCAGCCTGACTGGAGTCCTTGTGACAATGATACTCTCCTAGTCCTTAACAAAAGAATTACCCAGGGCCCAATCAAAAGCTCTTAACTTACCTACTGATCTTTAAGCTTATATCATGAACGTGCAATCCACTGGCATTTCTAATTCTGAGGAAAGGCTAGAAAAGGAAGAAAAAACATTTTTAACTTCTTGCTAGTTGAGTGTTTAATGCCTTGGTTTACTTGGGAAAGCGTAACCGTGATTATATTAACAAATGTAGGCCACTGACGTGAGCAAAAGAAGAGACTGAAATTAGTATGTCATTCTTATTGCCCACATTTTTCTAGGTGCACCAGTGCTTGACGTGTGTATTCAATTCATTTCTGACATTTCGGTAGAGGGTTTTTTTTGGAATTGTGGATTAAAACTTCCCACCTAAACATCAAGGATTTTACATAAAACGGATGAATCTAAATGTCTAAGTATCAATAGAAAAATGATCCCTTCTCTTATGTAATTAAATGTATTGTATTAATGTGTGCATAATGCAGAATCAATAAATAATGAATTACCACTGATTGTAATTGAATGTTTTCATAATTTTATTGTCAGCCATGATAAATAATCAGTACATTTATACTGCATTAAATTAATTAGTGTGTCATTTCTATTACATACATCAGCAGTGAAGTAATGCAGTGACATCTGTTTCTAATGTTTTAAAGATGTGGTATTCCTTATTAAGGAAAAGGAAGAGTTATTAGAGGTATTTCCTGTGATTGGCAGTTATACCGATACAGTCAAAAAGATCAAATAAAGGAACTTGCACTCTTGGCAAATGCAGCTTTTCAGCCCCTAATGGTAGTGAGTAACAATGAGCAGAGTGAATTTGGCTTCTTCAGGCTTTCAGAAAGTCCTGCCCACCTTTCCAGAGACAGAAAGAATGGACCTGCTCTCCCTGACGGACTCAGGGCAGATTCTGTCGTGCATAACAATTAACACTCTACAGAGAACTGAGCATCCATTTCTAGATCCATTTTTCTACCCCTGTCCGCTGCGTATACAAAGGAACTCCCTGATAGGTGCTCATTAAACCACCACAGATTAAGCTTTCTTGGATTGTGATGTTCTTACGTGGAAGTATCTGGACTACTTGGTCTGCAGTTTTTGCTTGGAAATCATACTAATTCGACATGCTTCAGCGCTTTCCTGCTGCTCATACTGATGTCCCGTACTTGAAAAGGAAGTAGGAACTGGAGCAGGTGCTGCAAACATGGGGACTGAAAAGTGAGAGAGTAGGAAGGGAGGAATAGAAGAAATGGAAGGGAACGTACGGCAAATAAACACGAATCAAACTGTGCCGGAAAGAGGCCTATTTCTTACATGACTCTAGCTATTCTAAACTGGGTGATGACCTGGCAGCAGGGTGATGTGAAGTACAATACACAACAGCAACAACAATTATGGACTGCAACAGAGGTCTGGGATTCTTGACTAATGCTGTCTTTGCCAAGACACGGACATGCTGAACTTTTCTGTACCATTTACACCATCTTTCTAAAGAACAATTGGTCAGTCTAATATTGGGGTTTATCTTACCAGAGTTCTTCATCCATGAAATAGTTTTTCATTTTCATCTCAAATTTTTCATACTATCAATGTATATTTAAGCATAATTAAAATAATTCAGAATTATTTTATTATTGGCTGGAATCCATGATCTTAAAGGTCTTTTCCAACCTAAATCTATGATTCTGTGATTCTATTCTTTCCAGTGCAAGTCTTACAAATAGAGTTCAGCCGGTCACTGCCTTTGCACAACTCTGGGAGGGTGCTCTCTGGAGCATCCGTGTGCAGACAGCAACTTCCTCACATGGCTCACCGCATGCACCAGAAACTCCAGTCTTGCTTTGGACCTCCTGTCTGGGTCTGACTGACAGCTGTCCATCTGACAACTGGTGCACATTTAATACTCCGGATGCTCTACCAGCACGTTCCAGCTCAGCATGAGCCTGCCTCTGGAGCTCTCCTCCCAGCACAACAGTTGAGTGTGATTTTGAGCCTACTCTTGGGACAGTCTTCAACAGATGCAGCCTCTGAGACAGGATCGGCCCCAAACCCAACAGTTCGAGCTTTACTCGAGGCATGAAGGATTTGACCATCTTCTACAGGAACCTGAGAAAATTCAAGCAGAAGAGCGCTCTCTCAAGCGAGATCCCACCTACTTTTCTTGTTAAATTTTCACTCGACTGTTAGAACTGAAGAGATGTGCCCTTCAATGTTTAGACACTGACACTTCTGGGCTAAATGATGTGCAAATATCTTTCTCCTTAAAGCGAGTAGTACATTTGCTGTATAAAAATGTGAGGAGTACTTTTAAGATCATTTCAGTGAAATACAGGAACACGAGATGCAGTTGTTGCTAATGATTTGCTGCTTTGATCTGGATTTTGATTTTTGTTGAGGATAGAGGGCAGTAAAATTGCAATGCCTGGACCTTTAGTAAGAAAAAAGAAGAGGCTGTATGACATGAGATGAGATACAATCATCATTACGGTTCAATATGGTTTGCACCTTTTCTTCTTCTTCGGGAAGAAAAATTAATACTATTAGAACACACTTTAGAGCAAACTCCTAGGAACACAATACTGTGAATCCAGAAATAGTAAGCCATTATACCTGGATGCTTGTTAATATCCCCGGAGGAACAAGATTAGCCTCGTCTCTCGCTGGCTCTATTTACAGGTCAGCTAAACAAAGCAAAAGTTTTCCTGTAATGTCTGTTTGAGCATCTCAGCCCTAATCTGAAGGCACCACCATCTAGTGGGATAAGAAGGTATTTAATTTTTTCTTTACATTTTTTTGGCATTTGTAAACGTGGACATTATCCTCTGCTTCAAGCAACAATAAAAAAGTAATTTTTTCTTGTTTTTTTTTGTTAATGTATAAGGCTCGTGCGGACCTTTCATTAATTCTCCCATCTTCTGCTTAACTGCAAAGCATTTTCCAATAAAAATCTAAAGAGTCGTTTCCATGAAAACAGGTTTTCATAAACATTTTATCAATGAGAAAACAATTTAGAGCTAATACAGACTCAGTCAAAAATGTAATTGATTTATTGAATAATTATTTTTAGTATTTTATTGAATGTACTTTGTGGAAACCCAACTGGCAGAATTATTAATATTGTGAAAGTAATTATCTTGAGCTCATCCTTAAACCCACTATGTATTTTAGCCAGCACAGACCCGTGGCTGCAGATTTCCATAGAGCCATTAACTATAGAGCACTCGGCTGTAAGTATCCACCGCCCATTAAGTGCCATCAAAACCAAATCTGAAAACTGAATGCAAAGCATTCCCTTTACCTTGGCTCCGAGAGTGACCATTTATTGGATATTGCTGGTACCTATGCGCAGATTGCTACCTGCTCTTATTTAGTTTTCTTTTAAGGCACTTAAGAATTGGAAAGAATAATGGCAGGGATTTTCCAGGGGCAGGGGGGAAGAGAAGCGTAAGGGTGAGCGGTGTGTATTCAGTTGTTTGTTTTTCCCCGAACACACGTATCTGCAGCTGTTATCCTAAGATGCCTCCTTGTGTTCAGGTCTCATTGATCTTGTTACAGCATTTCACACGTACGGGGATAATTGATTTACATCATTCAGGAGCACATATCTTTTATAAGCATGAGAATAAATATAAAAAAATTACCATATTTTAAAATTCCATAGATATTTTGATAGTTTTATATCTAAACCAGTAACGAAATAATAGCGATTTAAATACTTTATGACACAGAGAATATTTTAGTATTCAGAACTTGGGCCTGCTTCTGTTTCCATGGAAGTGAATGGTATTTTTGCCTCAGATACTACCAGAATTTTCAAAGTTTTACTACCTTTCAATGAAAGAAATCTTACTGACAGAAACTGGCCTCAATGGATGTTCTGCATTGTACATCAATTCCATGATACTGCCTTTTAAACTCACAGAATCACAGCAATGTCTGGGTTGGAAGGGACCTCTAGAGGGCATCTGGTCCAACCCCCCTGCTGAGAGCAGGGACACCCTCAACTAGAGCAGGGTGCTCAGAGCCTCATCAAGCCTCACCTTGAATGTCTCCAGGGATGGGGCCTCAACCACCTCCCTGAGCAACCTGTTCCAGTGCTCCACCACGCTCCTGGTAAAGAATTTCTTCCTTACATCTAGTCTGAAGCCACTCTTTTCTAATTTAAAACCACTGCCCCTCGTCCTTTTGCTACAGGCCTTCAAAATATTACATTTCCTCTGAAAACCAAACCATAATATCAATCTATGCTGCCATTTCTTACTCTAATCAGTCTGGAGGTGTGAGTAAAAATCAATGCAACTGGTCCAAACTGGCTCAGGTAACACAAGCTCTTTTTGACTCTTTGATCCTTAAGCCACAAGCCCGAGAAGGTTAGAGACATTTCATTTAGAATGCAAATCAACAAATTTGTAAATACTTTCATTTGGAATACTGTTTGTAGTTGACAGAGACCAGGATGTTCTGCCTCCCTCTCCCACAGAAGAACAAAAATCCTAAATAACGCTTTAGAAGACAGTCTAGGATATAGAGGGAAGTTATGACCAGTAATCTGTACAACTACCAGCTCCTGATTTTGTGAAAGCCTTTCCTTCAGAATCCTCATCTATTTTTCAACTCCCAAAGGGGTTGAAAGAGGTCTTGAAGCCCTTACTGTCACTGTCTGCAAGCTCTTGGTCGTACTTTTTCACAACTCTGAAGGAGGTTGAAAGAAATTGCAATGAACCTGATGCTTTCTTTTTTTTTTTTTTGTATAAAAGCACATGCAGCTAGCTAGAGCGGGAAGTGAGGGAAAGGCCTCAGCAGGCACTCATTCTGCTCTTTCACCACCATTAAAGAAGCGTGGTCTGGAGAGTCTGAATCCATTGTAGAACTGAGTCTCTCTCAATCTCAGTCAAAAGAATATGGGGTAGGATCAGGATCAAATGCGTAAGAGCGGTTTTTGGTTTTAACCTGACCAATCTTCTGTGTCTCAAAATCATTCTCAGTATGTTCTGTGGGTTTTTGGATGAAGTGAAAAAACAGTCATGTGAAAAATAACAGTGTCTTTCATCATCTTCAGGAGACATTATTGACTTTCTCCACTTTTTTTTTTTCTCTTTCTTACTTCCACAGCACAGTCAGCGTGACAAACATTGATAACTTACAAAGAAATATGTGATCTTATGTGAAACTGCCTTTATATACTTAAACTTCTTTAACTTCCTGCTGGAATTACTGGTGACTTGTGGAGGCGTAAGGATGATGTGGCTATGAGTTAAAAGTACAGGTTGGAATACCTGTGATCATTGTTATTTAATGCACAACCCTCTGGAGTTTGAGCTTCTAAAAATTATCCTTACCCATATTTATAATGCTGAAATCTTTCAGTGCCACTACTGATATCATCTTTCATTAGTATTACAATGCCCTGAATTTTATGGTATTTTGCACCGAGGAAGACTGTAAAGCAAATAAATTTCTTCAGATTTTTTTCTAGAGAACTTTAATTAGGTTATACCCATCATTATTTTAAATATACTATGATTATATCCTCTGTATTTTTCCACAAAGTCTATGAATACAAAATAGAGCATAGCTGAATCCATATTAGACTATATATATATTACTTTGGAACTGATTTTTTTTCCTAAAATGTAAAAGTAGGGTATATTTTAAATAATAATAATAAAGTATTTGGGGACTGTGAGTTCTTTTATATTTTAGATATTGTTCAATCTCCAAGTAAGGATATAAGCAAAAATTTGAGAGAAAAATGTTGAGAATCAAAAAATTATTTTTACTTAGAAGTGAGAGAGCAAGAATGAGCTTGAGACACCAATATTCTTTGCTATTTTAATAATTAATGTTGATTGAGCATTCTGTTGTCACTTCAGTGCATGAAATTATCCAGGAATTCTGGGTTTGCTAGATATTTTCCATTAAGATAAACTTACTTGAATACAGTATCTTGCAGTGCAACCTTTTTCCATGCAAAGAATATGTTAAAAATTCAAATTCCTGCACATAGTGAGGAAACAGAATTCTCTAAAAACTCCAAAGCCTGTCTTTTGGGCAAGAGGGTTTCTGTATCCGTGCTGCAACTTAACAACTGTCAGGCTGTTCAGGGAAAACCTTACAACAGGTTCTCTCTTACTCAGTCCCTGTCTTGGACAGTGGCATCTATTCTGGGAATATTTACAGCTCAAAGCATGTTTTTTAAAAGTTGCTACTGTCTTTCTGTGTGGTGCTTGTATTCATCCCAAGGAAATAATAAATGAAGACACCATAACTTAATTTAACAAAGGCAAATAAGGCTTCTGCTAGAACAGGTCTTCCTTATTCCTATTTAGGGAATTCCTTGCCATGCAGGAAACCATCTGAAAACAGACTATCAGGAAACTCTGCCCCCTGCAAGACTGCAGGGAGCCATAGTTTTCACGAGTGACAGTAACCTTGGTCAGAAACAAGATTTTAACACTTGGCTTACTAGTCCTTAAGGAAGAGACTACCCATATAGGCCGTTATTTAATAGACACCTGGAAAACGTTGCTGTGGAGCTTGGTGATGTAAGACAGCTCAGAATGACATTTGTTGCTCTATTTTGTGCTAGGGAGATAAGCTTTAGTTCAGAAGAGCTTTTTTCTGTCCATTTTAACAATGGTTTAAAGGGTAAAAGAACCGATAAAATCAATTAACACTAGAGATTAAGTTATGAGGAAACAAAGTGCTGGTTTTTGAGGATGCCAAGTACCAAGAATTGTATGAACAGCAGCTATGATGATCCCTCTATTTCAAAGTACACGCTTTTCACAGTCATTTCAAAGTTATCGGGGAAATAGGAATTACAAAACTCATATTTATTTTGCTGTGCGCAGTATAAGACCTTTGTAGTCTCGATTGCTCATCTCTGTTTTGAGTGCTTGATATAAACTCAGTGAAAAAGAAGCTGCTTTCACCTGCAGATTTAGCCGTGGATCTGAACTCTTCGTAATTGTCAATACTGATAAACTCAGACAATATAGATTTCCTAGCAGAATGCCCACTTCTTACTGTCGCAACACCACCACGAAATGTATAATGAAATATCAGCTCTATCAGTATGCATTGTACTAAAACACAAACGAAATTCTTAGTAACCTTGACCATCCTTAGAAGCACAATGTCTACGTGCAGTTCCAATTTATTAACAGAGTTTGGGAACGAGATCTCCACCTGAACACACTACCACTGCAGTTAGTTCACCTACTAATTTGTATGGTGACTACCACTGTTTAACAGCCCTTATCTGCTCAAACAGTCCAGACTCAGCCAGAACCTCACTCTTTAGAATCTCTTTTTACCATTTTGAAGTGCCATTGCACGGTATCCACGTATCAGTTGTTCTGTACAGTTTTGATTTTATTTTCTTGAAAAAATAAAATGTACTAATGTAACACTTCTAGATCTGACTTCTTTTGAAACTCTTTTGCACCATTTAAAAAAGATTACAATAGCTTCCGTGAAAAGTTCAGACTGAAAAAAGCAAATGAAAAACCCCAAGCATTAAAGCACAAACCAGAAAAGAATTGCACTGACATGTGAAATGTGTTAAAATTCTTCTTTGAATCAGTCATTTAGACATACAAAGATAATGATGATGATTATGATGACAATAATTATAATCAACTAAAATTTAAATTCATCCATTTTCCTCTGTGCAAATACCAATTATATTTCTTTTCTTTAAAATGAATGTGGCCATTTTAAGTAGTTATTCTTGCAAATCTCCCTAATAATCTGCCTCAACATTTATAGGGGCGTAGAATTCTTCTGAAGTGGGGGAAAAAAAATCTGCCTTTGGCTTAACTGAAGGGTCGATGTAAGGGTCTATATAAGCTAAACAGTGTTAATATTCTTATAGCACCCTCAGAATGTGAGGAGCTGTGGCCTATTCTTTCCTTTTATTTACTTAATCAAACAGAGGAGGCAGTGCCACTCGTAAGGTGCTAAGTAGATACAGAAAAGGGGAGTCAACACTGTGCTCCCATCAGTTCTGCTCTAGAGTTTCTGAGTCATTTTAGACACACAGCAGAAGTAAAGCCTAACGGCTCAGAGTCTTCCTCCCTCCCCTTAGAGAGTCTGGGATGCAAAAGCGCTCTGAGAGAGATGGTTACAGTTCTAGGAACAGTCAGACGTTGGGGAACAATCAGCTGTTCTGCTCCTGGAGAAATCACCTTATCGAAGAACCGGGTTGTATGTATTGCCTGGATCTCTGCCGCAAACGTCTGCTAAGACTGACAATCACCGAGCCCAGATCCTACCCTAACGATGATGCTAAGACTAAAACAACAACAAAGAAGTCTTCTATTTAGCATCATGCATTAGTTATTACATTCAAACCTGAAGTTCTCAGACTACGAGCAGATTTGGGCTCCTGTTGGTTTAATTTTGTACATTATCACTCTAAGGATGCATAAGAACACACTAATATCATGGCAATTGCCTTGAAACTCCAGTTTCAGATATGCTGGAATGCTCAATTGCATCGGCCCCTGAAAACAGATTAGAATGTAAACATCTCAGAAAAAAACCCACTAAATACTTTCATAGAGCTGACCCACATCATGTTTACAGTAGGAACGTTCCTTTCCTAGACATATACAATTTAATTAAAGTTTAATAAGATGTCTTATTTTCTGCACAAGAAAAGTTAGCATTTAAGTGGAGTGTCCTATGTTTGGATTAATGAAAAATAGATGGTAAATCGTAAGTGTGCTTTCTGATTTCTCAAAAGCATTGCTACATAAAGTCTGGCACCAGAACAAAACTTCTTCAAGCTGTATCTGCATTTCTGGGAGGCGAGCTGAGCGTAATCTCATTGCAAATTTCCTAACGATTTTGGTGGACTGCTACTGCTACTCTCTGGCTTTAAAATCCTAAAGAGAGTATTTTAAATGCAAAACTTGATTGAATGTTGTGAGGGAAATCCTTTACTGTATACAGCTTTAGTAAATTTACTTACTAAAAATAAGAGGTGATCACACATATTCCTGTTTCTCATGAACAAAACCGATGGCTGCTGAAGCCGATGGCTTGCTTTGTAGTCACAGCCCATTTACAACTAAAATTTAATCCAAAATCACCCTCCTACAAGTGTCAGATTTTCATATATGCCCTTCAAGAGGGAAACAGAGAGTCTGGCAGCTCCTCCACTGGCACTACATACCCTCAGATAATATTAGCAAGTGCTCACCACTGCAACTGTAAAGCCTGAACTAAATCTCTGCTCTTAATGCAGAGCTGCAAGCAGAGCACTGACAAGCCCAGCACACTGGAACTGTGACAAATTCAGCCTCAAACACAGACTTCCTCAAAGCAAGAATAATGTTTGCTTTATCATTTTTATGAATCTGCTCGCATCGTTTCAAACGTAGTTGTTATACTTTCATTTTTTTAACTTACTGTTATCACCAAGAGCTTGCTTTACCAGAAAATCACTCCCTCACCACTATTCACTCCTGACTTTTAGATGTCTCTTGGATACAGTTTCACGTTTGAGTCCTTGGTGATAACTGTGTCTTCACAAGAATCCAAGCTTGCAAGAACTCATTTCATCTGAGGCCTTTATAGTCTTTTGTTTATGGTTTCTCTGGTGGAGTCTAGGTAAAAATACTGCATATGAGACACATCAATTCACTTAGCTTTATGGACTACTTTAAACTCTTTTAATTATATGATAATATTTATGGTGAGTTGCCTAAGGGAGCTTTATCAGTTTCAAAACTGAAAAGTCTTGGGTTATCCTCTCTTCTCAGACGTGTGTCATTTATGATTTTCAAGATCCGAAAATACCAGTTTTTAAAAAAATACACTAGAAACTTGCAGTTGGCATTCTCCTAGAGTAAGGAACTACAGCCTTTGCTCTGTGGGTGGGTGGTTGGGGATTTTTTTGCTTCACATGCCATAATATCCACCTCCCAGCCCAGCTGCTGTTTCTTTCAGTATTTGTATGGGCACACTTCTATACACGTATACACAGTGAAATGAGATAATTACTCCTATGTCATGTTTAAAGCAATATACATTTCACCTTTAAATGTACTTATCATTTGCTAATCGGTCAGAAAAGACTATGAGGTAGTCTGAACTTTGCATGATAAAACTTCTGGTGACTGTAATGAAGTAGGACTGTGCCCTAATGGTTAAAGAATCCATATTCATCAACTGGCTACAAGTCAAAGAGATGAATAAAAGAAACGCAGTATATAAAAGAACAGGAATATTTCCAGAGAAAAGAGATCGCTTTCTTACATAAGTGACAGTCTCCAGATGTCTTGGAAAAGGGATATTTTTCCTAAACCCTGAAAAAGCAAGTCTGAAAACTGCTTACTATGCAATAAAAACTGCTTCAGGTTCTCCTGCAAATGAGACAAGGCGATAACTGAATAGCATTAGACGCACCCATCCATACTCACTAGCCTTGATTCATTATTGCACGACATGGAGCACTCCTATATATCTGGGAATTTCTGAAATACCATAACTGAGCAAGACTTTCAAATGCTGGAATATAGAGATAATGGACCTGCATTAAACTCTGCTTTGTAACATCCTGGTTTGTCATGGCACAATTGCAGTCATTCTTCCCGGTTTCTACTGATGTTATTGATAGCAATTTTTGTTCTAACAATGTCATTTTCAGCAGAGGAGAAGAAACAGAAGACGTTGGTTATTAAAATAGTATTTTTAAACTGCCAGGTTATCACTTAGAACATGTAATTAAGGTCTGCAAAGATCCTTTGATACATATGCAAAATGCAGACATTCTACAACAGTTTTGAATTTAAATCCTTACTGGCTTAGGTGAGGTTCAACGGCGTATGTCTGAGTACAGACACGTTCTGTTACTTGCTTTCTCTTATAACATATCCTGCACTAACTCACAGCATTTTTAGATCACATTTGGGGCTTTACTATCAGACCACTCTTGCATTTGGGAGTTCTAGTGCTTTGAAGAACCATTTAAGTTTTTATTTACAGGATGATGACATAGTGGTGATAAGTTTCATATTCTTTTATTCATTTGAGCAGAAAGAATTGGTATGTACAGTGTAAAGTCTGAAATAAAAGTGTTAAGAAGTGATATGCAGATTTCTGCCAGAAATACCAGTATCTTCTCAAGGACCTCTTAGTTAAAGAACACTTTTCAATCCACCGTGGAAGCGAAGGAAACTTCTGAAAAGGAACACAGTCCTTTAAAAATGTACACTGTGTAAACCCAAAACATAGTCCCAAACTCCTGATTTTATTTTTTTTTCCTGAACTTGTACAAAGAAGTTTTAGTCCTTTGCTTAAGTATATTGACATTATTTCAGTCTCCAAAATAACTTACACCATTCTGTCTCTATCTCAGTAGTCCTAAAAAGTACACTTTGTTGCCAAGAAAAAAAAAAAAAGAAAAAAAAAGATGCAGAATGAAAATTAGGAAAGTCAAAGCAGTTTTAGAAACATGTCTCAGTGCTTAAAAAAATCCCCACCCTATTCTAAAAGAAGATACAGCAATAATAATTCATCTGCTAAACCAAATGATCTCAGCCCGTTACAGACCACTGGGAGAAGCAATCTAAGCAAACAGAAAACTGAGCTGACACCATATATTGCAGCATATAATGCACTAATAAGATGGGCTTAGGTCAGTATAAATTGATATATGGTCTGATTCTACTACCAGTAGTTCTCCAGGTCTCCAGTTCCTCCAGTAAGTTTTCCTCCACACGTCTCTAAGAGACGAGCAATAAAAACTGCCACATATTAGTCATCACCCTTGGTTCATCAGCTATTTTGAGCCTTAAAAATTAGTCTGTAGCATAAAAAATAGCAGCACTTCTGGGCTACTGCGAAGACGATCCCCTTCATTACACACATCTCTCGTTTTAGGAAGCCTGTAAAACTCACGGGCGACGCTTAACAAAGCTGTAGAGGAGCTTTCCTTCCATATTCTGCCCGTTGGGCTGGGCAGAGCAGCCTGATCAAAGCTAAGATCCTCCTCTGTGCTCACATAGTACCAGAAAGTTTTGACTGCAGTGAGAGACCTCTGGAGTTTTTGTAGACTGTTATTAACTAAAGACTGGAAAAATACACCTCTTGCCTCGCATGCTTACAGAAGTAGAGTGAAATGTAATTCTCTTTCCCCATCTCTCTAAACGATCCTGTAATTTACTCACATTTTACTAATCACCAGGGCAACTTCAAAATTAATTTCAGTGTTCCTTAGGTAGAGAATGTGGATTTTATTACTGGGGGAGGTGGGTGGGGGGTGGGTTTAAATCTGTTTATCTCACTGATCTACCAAGGCCAAGATTACTGTATCAAAGGAGTATTCTTACCATCCATGGGAATCGAGTGTCTCCATATGATTGAGAAGTTGCAGTTTAGGGTCTAATGCCACCATAAACCACCAATAAACCACAAATAATAGGGTTTCTTGGCCTGACTGGGACGGACCGCTGCAAGCCACAAGAAGAAAGAAAAAAATCGGTCAGTGGTAGCAAAGAAGTAGTTAAAGTGGATCAGAGCTTAGAATAAATTTGAAAACAAGTGATTTCTTTACAAACATGCTTGAGTGTAGAGTGGCTGTTTCTGTAGTTAATGAACAATCTCGTCTGTGCACGCTTGAGTGACTGACACTTGCGTAACAGCAAACTCTATATGACAACCATGCATAACTTCAGCAACACACAAACATTTTCTTGCTGCCTGAACTAATGAGCCATTTAGTTGGGATAAATCAGGTTATTCAATAGATGTTTCAAGCAGCTAATAGGCCCGATCCTGCTGCTGATCCTTATTCAAACTGGTACTCAAGTAGAATTAAATTCTGTATCCGTTGAGTGAATAATAGAATGAATAATGAGATTTCACACGTGAAGTCACTGCAGGATAAAGAGACTACATAACTTTTAAAAATAATAAAATTCTTCATAGCAAATACTTCATATTTGCTGCTGGGTTTTGAAAGAAGAAATACTCGATCACGTGACCTGAGATTAGATCTTGAGATGACAGAAACTCCACAATTCTAATGCTGATTCTTCCTAATTTTTTTTCTTGGGCTTCAGTGTTTCTAGTTGGGAAAATACAAACACACGATTTAGGGGGTTTTGCGAAGGTTACTCTATTTAGGAGAAGTATTTTGGTAAAGATTTTAACCACACAGACTTTGAAGTAACAAAGGTGGTTCTATGAATCTGTGAAAATCCCAAATAAAAGTTATAAAACGAAACCCCATCTTTTTATTTGAGACGTTCTCCTTGAAATCAAACTAGGAAAGGTTTCTTACATAAAAAGTATTTAGAACTACCAAAAGTGGAATTGGAAAATCCATCTTTGCAGCATCTTTCTCAACTCCTCCTGCTAAAAATGTTTTATGAATATATAGGATTGTGAATTATTTCATAAAACATAGGAAACCAAATGTATTTAATACAAATGGTTAAAAAAAAAAGACATTCGGTCTTGTCAGGATGCATTTCTGAAGGCATTTTGGCAATTCTAATTGATGAGACCTAGTTTAACAAAATATAGGGAAATTCTGTAATCAGGCCACAGGATGTGCAGTTTAATTACGTCGGTGTGCATTTCTATTTGTTTCTAATGTAGAGGATCTATTGGTAAAATGAATGCCCATTTTGTGGTCTGTTATGCAGAAAATGTTTAATCCAGTGTTTGATTTACTCTGTTAAATCTTCTTTATTGAATGTGCTTATTCATCCATGCAGAATTGGGTATGCTGCTTTCTGTTACTATGACATTGCAATTAAATAGCTAAAGAGAAAAACATGGGAAGACATTTTCTCAAGGTCCGTGAAATTCTCATAAAAATTACTCATACTTACGTAGTTTACTTCCACATTTGCTGGTATTAAAACTGTAAAGTCCAGAGAAATAGTTTTGTGTGGTACTGGGCTGACAAACCTTGAGGTTAAAGATCCTGAATACTCTTTCTTTTTTTTGTCAGATAAATAATACTAAGAAGAATTTCTGGTCCAGTGAGTAATGACTGTCATCACGAAACAGGACTGCACTGATTGCATCTCATGAATGAAGCTAAGAGGAACTCACAGCACCAAACAACAGCATGTTGTGGTGGGAGAAATACTTCAGCACTTGAGAAACAGTAAGACATTGACGGTGAAATCACTCTGTTCTAGTGCAGCCCTGGAATTATCCTAAACAGCAACAAAAGGGTTTCACAATGTAATTATATTTTCATGAGGATGCTCTCCCTCAGTAAGAAAAGGATGCGCACGGAGAACGTGTCTGATCTGATCTAACCAATATAGTGATGCTTTGTTCCTCAATTCAAGACATTTAGGTCAGGATGACCCAGCATTGTGAGAATTCTGGAGCTAAATTTCTGTTGTTGGAGGTTAAAAAGTAGAAATGACAGCTTCATTAGCAGAATTACACTATGGGAGCTGCAGAATGGAGTGAATTTTCAATCTCCGTGGGGCAGCTGAAAGCATAAATCTAAGGAACATATGACTTGCTCTTACGACTTTTCTCTCTCAATCCATAACTACTAATTTTCTCTGTTAAATATTTCTCAGCATGGTAATCAAGTACTGATGTTTAAACGGGTGTATTTTTTTGTTCTTGCTTTGTTTGATGTTTCCTGCTAGACTATTTTCTGTGCTGGAGTGTGTTCTAGCACGTCTGGCCGTCCCGCAGGGCTGAGGTGGGCTCTGGTTTCCATTAGTCACTTTATACTATTTTCACTGTTCTTTAGCTCTGTGAATAAGGAGCTTGTAATAAGGTGTTAACAGGCTGCTAGCTGGTTTATTGCTATTATTGATTTAAGGTGTTAAGACTTTAATATAATCAGACACAATGAATAATATTAAGAGATTAGTTTAAAGCTATATAAGCCATTAAATGCAAAATATAAAGCAAAACTTTCTAGATGTTTCCAGTGTATTCTGGCACAGCTTTTCTGTGCATGGTTATTTCATCTACGTTGCTGTATTTTCCAATGTCTTTTTATTTTTGCTATTCTTTCAGTCAGACTGGTAACAGAGAGGGCTACTCTGAAAGATTCTGGTTTTGACCCAATTCCCTCTTCATTTCTTTGTAAGGTGAAGGAAGAGGCAGAGCAAAACTGATGTCTGACTTTCTGTTTCAGAATAAAAGTTAATGTTAATTGATGGGTTGAGAAAAATAGCGAGGTTTCTGAATGCAGTGAATGAAGGACAGCCCAGCAGCTAATATGGCTCATAATTAACAAGGAAGGACATGGGATTGATGACCAGAAATAGAGCAATTAATACACTTTTTTTCTTCAACATGGTGAGTAACAGAATGAAATTACCAGGTGGGAAGTTATAGAATCACTCAGGGAAATATTTTGTTGGCTGTATTAGTAAAGTGCAGCAATCAATGAGCTGGAACAAACAATAGAAACAGCTTTGGCAGCACTGCATCCGCAGGGGGAGGTAAGAGAAAGGAAACCTATTGTGACTTACTGAAGAAGAAGCGGTCACCCAAGAAACTTCAGTGGAACGGACACATCAGTTCTATCAAAAATACGGATGTTTAAGTATTTTGCGTTTTAAGCAAGTGGGTGAATGCCGTCCCGCGTCTCCAGAGCGGACCCGGGGGTGCTAGGGGCCGTTTCCCACAGTACTCCTGTGCCCAAGGTAAGGGCTCATTCTCCAGATCAGCAGAAAACGAGATGGGTGTGAAAGCGGGTGGGTGATGCGACTGAGGGAGCGGCGGCTGGGCCCCGCCGGCAGCTCCCGGCCTGGGATCGGCGGCCGCCGAGCCTCTTCCTTCGCCCTTCCCT
>JANHFX010016648.1:0-10329 GCA_027560015.1 Chloroceryle amazona | reverse complement strand
CTCAAACCCCGTGAGGGTCCCCCAAACCCCGCCACCCCCAAAAGGGGGGGGGGGGGACTAACCCCCCCCCCCCCCCCCCCCCGCTGTAGCTCTGATGGAGAACGTCTCTCCTTGCCCTTGGAGAATGCTTGCCAAAGCCTCGTGCAACCTTCTCCCATTTCCCCCATACCAATACTACTTCTTGCACATTGACTTTTTTCTATGTTGAAAATATAACTGATCACCAGACTTTTTTTATTAAGTGTCCTGGGATGAGACCAGCCCACTCACACTCACCCCCTGCCCCACAGGGCTCCTTCTTCTGCACAAGCAAAACATGGTGGCTGTTGCATTCCCCGGGCCAGCTGGGTCCACACAAGCTCTTTCTTTTATGTTCCCTTTTTGCATTTCACCAAAAAGGGGTATTTGCAATATCCGATTATGTTGTTACTCAGTGTATAATTTAGATGTCTTTGTCAAAACAAACCAAAACCAACCAAACAAACAAAAAATAAATTAAAATTTAGTAGAAAGACAACTCGTGTTTGGGGGTGATTCTTTTTCTCCGACAGGCTGATTTTCCCAGTGCCCAGCCGAGGATTGCGTCTTCCCAGGAAGCGCCAGCCAGTCTGCAGAGCTGCTCTTCCACTGCTCCCCTGTCTCCCCCTCGCAGATGGTCGCTGGTACTAGAAGTGGTCAAAACTGTTGGAAGAATCCTTTTCCCTTTGGATTTTCCCTTGGCCAAAACTATCAGAAAAGCCATCCAGCAAGAAAAGCAAACTTTGGGAGGATCTTTTTGTTTCAAAAATCATTTTGGGAATTAAAAAAAAAAAAGCGTGTCATGAAACGCATTCCATGCAAATCTGGCAGGAAAAAGGATGGGGAAAGAGCAAAGCAGCACACGGTTTGGGTTCGTTTCAGTAGAGTGGGGCTTGGAGGGGGTTTCAAGGGAGTGGAGTAAATTCTGGGGTTGTTTCTTTCCAACTAGTTTGACTCATTACTGTTCCTGCAGCACCGGGAAAAGCCAAAATGCAAGAAACTGTTAGAGATCTTTAAAGCATCAGTTCCCTCCTTGCATGGCCAGGATGCCTGGAAGGCTGTCAGAGCCTCTGGAAAAAAAACATTATAGATGGTCACACTTAATTTCTTTTCTCTCTTTATTTTTCTTTTTGTTGTAAGGCATGCTTTATACTGAGTCCTGGTATTTTTTCAGCAAAGTAGGAAATACTTTTTCATCTTGTTTGCCTAATGGATTGGATGCGAAAAATATTTCTCTGGCAAGTGAACACCCTGAGAGTTGTTTGACTTGTCACAACGTTATGTATCAGCCCCTGTGGCCCCCTGCCCCTGAAACCGCTGTGCTTCCCCTCTCCTGTTGCTGTTTACCGTGGGACACGCCGTAATTTATGGCGAGGCTGCGTGTGACCTTGCATGCGTCTGCTCGAGAGAACCACAGCTCCCTTCCCCGCATTAGCCCCACTTTACATTCACATGATGAATTTAGTGCTCCCGAAGGGACAAGGAACCAAGTGGATTGGATGTGGGGAGGGGGGAAAAAAAAGAAAATAATAATAATAATCCACAGCCTGATGGAGAAATAACCACTGAGATTTTTGTTCCTTTCCGATCAGTATTTCCCTGTTGTTTATGGCCTCGCGCCCTCCAGATGACTGCCTTTATCAGAGCAGAGAAATTGTCTGCAGTTGCAGAGCCAGAGATTTCAGCCTTTGCCTTGTCCCTGCATGGGCATCTCCTGACCCTACTGTGCTCTGAGAGGGCAGCATCGGCGCGAGGCGGTTGGACCGATGGCCATAGCAGTGTTCCAGCTACGTTGCCCACCCACCTGGGCACCCACCCAGGTGCTGCACTGAAGCTTTTTTACTGTTCTTTTATTTTGTTTTAGTGGAAACAATCTCAGACTGCAGCCTTGTGATTGGCTCCTGGATAAATTGCAGCTTCAGGCTCAGTTGGCTGAATTTGGGCTTGTTGGATTTTTTTTTTTATTGCAATCTGTTCACTTATTTCCTTTCCCCATGCCGACTGGAAGCGAAACTCCTGTAAAGCTGTAGTCGGGCTGCGCCCAGGTTGGGGGACACTGTCAGAGGCTTGCTGGGAACAGCACAGGGCGGGGGGGGTCCCCTCCACATTTGCTATTTAGCTGGCTGACCGAGATGAATAGCTGTATCCTTTTTAATGGAACAATTAATAAATAAATAAATAAATAACACATCGGAAGAGAAAGGGCTGGAAGGAGCCCCTCCGCTTGCAATGCACTGTGTCCACTGGCTCCGAGCTGCAGCCCTACGGGCAGCACAGACAGGCAGACAAACACAGCCCTGAATAAATAATCCTATGAGGAAGGGAAGCTGTCAGGTAGGTTTGGTCCCAAGTCTGAGCTGCATTAGGAGCTGGCAGGAATGCCCTGCAAATAAATCATCTGGATGAGAGGTATTTTTAAATAGAAGTTGTCCTTGCTGCTTGGCTTTGCAACCTTTATTTTGTGCCACCAATGGGAGCCAAAACCTGTGAGCTTTAATGCTTCTCTGGCTGGCAGAAGAAAGCTGGCAGGGGCTTGGGGTGCTGAAGAGGACACTGCTGGGAAAAGCAGGCCCCCCCTGTGTTGAGAGCATCACCTGTGGGCTGGGGACATGGTGCGGTCCCCAGCTTGTGACAGCTGGGCCCCAAGTGACCAGACAAAGCCTGGTGTCTTGGAGTGGCTGAACCAGCTGTTCTGGCCTGGCTCACTCACCCTCCCTGACATCAGACAGGAGGATTTATATGTATTTTGGGTTCATTTTTATAGCTGGCACCTGTGAGGCCAGAGCCAGGCAGGGATAACTGAGGGAGGCCAGGGAGGGCTGGGATGATGGTGTGGGTGCAGAGAGCTGGCCTGGGGGAATGGGAAAACTGAGGCACAGCAACCTCTCTGCACCCGGGGCTGACGCTTGAGTCTGGGACCAGATAAGAGGCTGAGGTTGGGGCTTACGGCCACTTTTGGAGCCAGGGAAGGAGCCACAGCTCTGGCAGCCCCATAGGGGCCAGGGAGGGGATGCTGAATTGGGTGCATTTAGCATGGCACAGCTGGTGCAGGCTGCAAACCGTGGGGTGGGGGGGGGGGCTGCAGTTGCTCCTGACACTTTTGCCTCTGAATGTGATGATAAACTCCCTTTCCCGATTAGCACTGATCCCTCTGCCTCCAAAACAGTTGGCCCTAATGAACATACGGCCCAACAGCTGTAAGCAGTTATACATATGCATGGATATATATATATTTATACCCCCCCCCCAGCCCATCCATATATACTGGAGATCACAGCTGTTGCTATTCTTCCTTGCAATGCAGATCAGACGCTCTCTCTCTTTGGAGTCTTACTTGACCTATTTTGCAGGCGCAAGATTTTTTGTGATGATGATTTCCCCAGTTGGTGCTTTTGATTCTGCCTGAAACATCTTGATTGAAGGCAAACAATGGCAGCTCCGGCAGCCGGCAGCGCCCCGCACCCACGCACCACCCTAGCCCCGCCAGCCGCCTGGCTGGTCTTCTTTGTCCTGTCAGCTCTGGTGCCCCTTCCCTGTGCCCGTGGACCATGTCTGTCCCATCAGCTTGCCCATCCAACCTGGACCTTGAGGCTTATGCTGGTCTCCCCATCCTCTGCCACCTCCAGCTGGTCTGTCCTCTGCTCAGCCCTGAGCCCCTTCCCTCCAGCTGGAAACTGCTCCACCACCCCAAAAATCTTGTGAACCATGTGTCAATGCTCCTTGGAGTCCTGGGTGCCTCAGCTCTAAGGCCAGGTGGGTAGGTGGTGCCAGAGCTGTCTGGGATGGCAAAACCCCAATGGCTGCTGCATCACGCAGTGCAGCAATACTCTGTGCATCCCATGGGTGATGGAGACCTTCAAAGCGCTTTTCCCAGGGTCTCCCAGACTCGCCTTGATGCACAACACAAGGGTTTGGGGCTGGCAGGGAGCTTCCCCTGGCTCCACAGCTCCCTGGCTGAGCCCCGAAGTTGCCACATCCCAGCAAGGAAAAGCAGCTGTCCAAGTGCACACAAAGCCGTTTCTTGTTTGGCATTTTCATTTGAAGCTTGTCCTTCATCTGGGTTTCTACAGCAACCAAGGGAGTTCTAGTCCTGGCCCAGCCGAAGGGAGTAAAGCAATCAAGGAAGAAGAGCAGGAAGGCAGGAATGGAAGAAGCCAAAAATAAGCTTTTTAAGAATTAAGGCTGCACTTTTCCACCTCCATCCTAGGCCCAGGGCTGCTGCAGCCAGGGCAGGGCTCCAACCCTGTCCCTGTCCCTCCATCCCCAGAGGCACTGCATCCAGCTGGGGCCAAATCAAGGGTTGTAAAACACCAGCCATTAAGAGTCCCTCCATGTAAGGGGCACCCTGAGGTGTCCCACCCTGCCCAGCCCTGGCACAGCTCTATCCCCTGAGCGACTCCACAGTCTCTAGGTTAAAAAGAGTGAATTATCTAAGAAACATGCTTTCTTAAAAAAAAACACAAACTCACCAAACCAACAGTGATTCATCTTAGGGAGCGAGTCTCTTCATTTATTCATTATGAGATAATACCCAAATCTGGCTAATTAATATTCCTGCATATTTTCCAAAGGCTGATGAGGTATCTTTAAAATCTCGCTGAGATGGGCTTTCATATTTATAAGGTTGATGTGCAAACTTAAATGGATGCCGTCTAAATATACCCCTCATGTTTAAATATGGGGCTTCACTCCCAGGGTGCTGGGGGGGGGTTCCCTGGGCACACACCCCAGCTCAAAGCGGGACCTGGGGGCTCATCAAGTGGGAGAACCACCTGGGAAGGCTCCCACGAGCCATGGTGTGATGTCGTGTTGTTTTTCCACAAAGATGTGAGATTCCTGTTTCCTTGGGTAACGGGAACAGAGGGCAGCAAGCACTGACCTGCCGGTGGCCATGATGGCAGCAGCGCTCTGGGGTGAGGGGTGGGTGTGAGCACCCATGCAGCTGGACATGGTGACAGGTACGGGAGCAAGGCCTGCAGCTTCCTGACAAAACCTTTTCCAAGGTTAAAAATAGGCCTTGGTTGCAAACTGAAAGCCTGGTTTGCATTTGCCCTCATTATGTTGATTGCTTATTTACATGTATGCAAAGGAAGGAAGAGGCGGTGACTCCACCTGGGGATGGCACAGCAGAGCCTGAACTCTACCAGGTAAATCCTTGTGGAGGGACAGGCCAAGGGGCCGCCACCCCCTCACCAGGATCAACTTGAAAATGAAGCATCGGCCCTTCTGGAGACACTATTCCTGGGTATGAGCCACAGCCCTGCAAGCTGAGCACAGTGGCTGGAGGCACAGTGGTTATCACTGTCGCTGCTTCTCCCCTCATGCTGCTCCACCAGATGTGCATGTCCAGCTCCAGCTGTTCTCCATCAGCCTCTCCCGAGCAGCACCACTGGCCCTGGGATCCTTTTACCACCAGGCCCCACGTCCTTCATCAGACACCAATTTGGTCTGGCCCAGCTGCTCATTTTTCTTTCCACCATGTGACGTGTTTTCACCCAGCTCCTAATCCGTCTCTTTCCATTCACAACTCAAGCTGTTTATGGATGTGCCTCTGCTTCCCTTGCTTTTCCCACCCCCTGCACAGAGCCATCCATCAATAAAACCCCGCCGAGCACCCTAGCATCCATTGCCTCCTACCTTGACACCAGTAACGCAGGGCTTGATGGCACAGTGCTGCAGGCTGGGACACCAGGGTCCCCTTTCCAGTCTGAAAGGGCCAGAGGGGCTGTGGCACTGGGGTTCTGCAAGGGTCACCCACTGTTTTGGGGCTGCTCCCTCTGGTGAAGGAGCAGGGTGAGGGTGACCCACAGTGGGGACATGTCCCCAGCCCTCGGGGTCACCCTGTGGGGTGGGGGCTGCGTCTGCATCTCCCCCAGTCTATAGGCAACAGGTGCTTTAATGCTTGCCCTGAGCCAGCAGCTGCTTGCTGTTGTGGGAGGAGGCAGCTGTACGAAGGAGGAAGAGGAGGGTGACGATGAGGACAGCTGGGAGGACAAACCTGGGGACACCAAGCAGAGGGGCCACGGCTGGGGAGCACCCTGAGGTTGGGGGTGGCTCCTGCCTGTGCACCCCCCCTTGGGCCCCCCTTCACAGGAAGGGACAGGGAGAGACATCATGTCTCAAGGGGTCCCTGTGATAGAGGCTGGGAGCACCCTGCTCCCTCCTGCCATCCCAGGGCACTTTGCTTGTGAACGAGATGTAAACCCCAAATATCCCACTGGATTGGGTGTTTCCTGAAGCATCTGAGCAGGAGGGAGCTGGGGAGGCCCTGGCATGGCAGAGTGGGTGGAGCTGCTGCCCTCTGCCCCCTGCAACTGAGAGGGCACTGACCCAGAGGGTGGCCAGGAGCACACAGGGGCAGGGGGTGCTGCCCAGCCCCAGCAGCATCTGGAAAGGGGGCCCGGCTGGCAAGGGATTTGCTGCCACCTCCCTCAGGCTGGAATGGGGAGGAGCTGGCTGTCAGGGTCCCCCTCCCTTGGACCCCCTGCTCCCCTGCTTTCAGCTCAGTGAGACTCTCCCCTTCGTGTTTCCCACCAAATGAGTACCAGGGGGGAATCCAAACGGGAACAAAACCAGGGAGGTTTTGCAAGCAGGACGAAAAACGAAGGAAGCCAAGCCTGAAGAGAGCAATGGAAAAACCCAAATGCCTCTGAAATGCTGCTCTGCATTGTGAGGTCAGCCCCATTTTCCCCAAAGAACCTGCCCCTGCACAGCCACAGCCAGGAGGGTCCATGGCCTTGCCGCACATCCTAGACAAAGGTTTCCTCCTCACCTTCCCTGGTTTTGGCCAAGTGTGGAGGGTCCCCAAACCAGCCAAGAGTGCTGCCAGCACCCAGAGCCCCACGTGGGGCTTTAGGTGGGGATGACATCTTGAGGGCTGTGTGCTGGGGCTGCAGCATGGCGGATTCCAGCAGAGGCAGGAAAGCTCCTGTCCCCATCCCCATTCCCATCCCACAATGGTGATTGTTCTGGAGGCTGTGGGCAGGATGCAGCCCAGGCAGCTCTATGCCTGACTCACATCCTCACTGGCTGGGAGGGAGGTGGTGGAGAGCCACAGCTCCAGCATCCCTCCCTGTGGGGCTGGGGTGTGGGATGGGTGCTGGTGGGGACCCCCTCCCCCTCCAGGACCTGCTGCCACCCACCCCTGAGCTGCTCCATCCAAAACAGCCCCACCAGAAAACCTCCGTCCAGGCACCCGCGGGACCAGGGAAGCAGGTGGGAGCCTCCCGATGGAGCTGGCGTTCCCGGGGGAAGAGGTGCAGCAGAGCGAGGCATTTGCACTAAGTGATCACATTTATTTGAATAATTTTGTGTGTGTGTGTGTTCTAAAATCGGTTACAGAATAAATACCTGTGCCTTATAGCAGGAAGTCCACTTTTTTTTTTATACAAAGTGCTTGTTACAGGAAGTTGCATCAGCGATATGCAGGGGGGATGCCTTTCAGCCACAATTCCCCTCCTGAAAACTAGAACAGATTTTTATTTTTTTATTTATTCGTGGGGCTTTTTTTTGTTTTGTTTCTTAAAGTTTCTTTTCCCTTTTTATTTTTTTTTGTGCATTTAATTTCCTGCCATAGTGTATTTACAAACCTTTGAAAGAAGGAACAAAAAATGCCAATATGCATGAGAAGTGGCTTTGTAACACAAAAAAAAATATCAGCCTTTAAAAAAAAAAGTTACAAACCCAAAATCTACAAGTATTGTTTCATACTGAATCAATGATAGATTTTTTTCTTTTTTTTTTTTGTTTTAAAAAGGGAAAGAGAGGGGTGGGGAAAGGGAAAAAACTGAACCAAACCAGAAAAACTTAACTCGGAGAAATGGAAAGAGAGAAGGTGCCATTGTCCCTTCTGAAGTTTTCCAAAGGCAGAGAAGAGCGAGGAAGAGCACAACGTACAGACCCAGATGCCCGACTGAAATCCCCATCAATTTCTTCTCGGTAATTTCTCCCTCGTCTTGTCCCAGCGAGGGGCAGGAAGGACTTCCCAAAATTAAATTAAAAAAAAGGAATTAGAAGGAAAAAATCCCACATTATTATTTTGTTTTAAAAGGATAAAAAAAAATAAAATAAAAAGGCAGAGAGAGATGAGAGAATAACCCTCCCCAAAATCCTGGAGGGGCACGAAGTGGGGAAAAAACTGGGTTTGATTTAAAAGGGAAAAAAAAGAAAAAAAGAAGAGCCAAACCAAACCAGACTTTTCTCTCCCAACACGTCATTGAGCGGGACTCTCTGGAGAGTGTGATGGTTAACTGGTGACATAGTGTTTCGCCGACGGCTGGCCGTAGACCCTATAGAAATCCTGCCGCCCGTGCTGCTGGGATGCGTCAATCCATTCCCTCACGGCAAGTCCCGGGAGCGACTGGGGGACGGCGGGGGCGGGCGGCAGCGGGTGGGAGTACTCCTGCGAGGAGACCGTCCAGGGGAAGTGCCCTGACCGCGGGTAGGGCTGGTGCCCACTGTGGTTGGACACGGAGGAACAGTAACAGTTGTCCACGGAGCAGACGAGGATTTTGCGCCCACCGTACTGGGAGAGCACAGACTGCTGAGATGACGTGGTGTTGGGGTAGTGAGATGGGTTGAAGACGGAGCCCGAGTGCACTGGCTGTGGGCCACTGGGAAGTCCAACTATGTGCTGCGTGGAGCTACAAGGCACCATGGCTTGTGCGGACTGCCCCTCGCCAGCCGAAGAGCCCTGGCTCATGTACTGGCTCGCCACAGTCCCAGACGATGGCTCGAGGAAGCTGCCCTCAGGGAAGGCGGTGGAGTGCTTGCGCTTCTCCGCGCCGGAGTTGCTGACGGTGCAGGGGTACATGGGGATGCTCTGCAGGAAGGGGACAGGGGTGCTCAGAGGACCTGCGGAGGGGAGCAGGAAAGGAAGACTGTGTCAAACATGGCATGGCACAGCTTCAGGGTGCTCCAGCCACTGGTCTGAACCTGCAGTTAAGCCCCGAGACTTGTGCTCCAGCCCCACACGAGCACGGGGTTCCCCAGCCCACCCCACCAGCAGCAAACTGGGCACACAGCTGTACACAGGCGGATCTGCAGATTTCATTCTGGGACCTCAGCAGGAGGCTCAAAGCAACCCCAAGCACTGCTCAGGCTGAGCCCATGCATCACTTGTGACCACAGTCCGTAACAGGATCAGAGCAGGAAGCCTGGGTGATAAACCCCAATCACCCAAATCGACTGGGAAGCCTCCACAGGATGTGGTCTGCTTCCAGGCACAGGCAGGGAGCTGCAGGACCACGCTGGCCCCTGCCTGTTCCTGCATACATGGTGACCCCCAACTCTTCACTGATTGTTCCTGCTGATGGTCAGTCGTACTCCCCACGGTGCCACCCCAAAACACAGCCACTTCACAAGCCAAGGGAAATATCATGGGGAGAGCTGAAAGCTGGCTTCTTGGCATTTCTACCCTCCAGCTGACCTTAGAGGGGTTCCCAGGGGTCCCTGCACCACAACAGATCTCCTCACCCTCTTGTACTGGGATCTCTAGGGCATCCAACTATGAATACAGGAGGCAGTAAATTCCCTTGTCCCCAGTTCTGTACCCCTTGGGCTTCACCCACCTTCCAGTAACTTCCTGAGCTGCTTCTCCTTCTTGGCAATCTCATTCAGGAAGAGCTTGGAGTTAAGGTGGCCAATTTTGGGTGGGGGCAGGCTGCCACCTGTACAGTTCTGGGTCCTGTTAGGGACCACAGGCAGAGACAAGAGGTGTAAGCGACAAGGTAGATTTGGAAGAGGGTCAGCTGTATCCTTTCCCCACACCCTCCCAGTCCCTAACCCCTTCCCTAAGGCAGCACTCTAGAGGGCAGCAGGAAGCTGGCTTCTCTGATGGGCAGCAACTTCCCTGTCCAGCTTTGCTGTGAATGTCCTGTGCCAGGGTGCACCTCCCCCAGCACCTGTGTCCCCCCTCATGGCTGCCCCAGCTCCCCTCAGCTCCACAAGTACCGGATTTCACCCCCTGACCTGTCTCCACCCCAGCAGAGCTGGGCTGAGCCCTGCACCCCAACCCAGCTGGGTTGCTGGGTCCCAGCTCTGCTCTTCCATGAGTGCACCACTATGTTTCCCCAAGTCCAAGGGGAGGATTTGATTCAACAGCTGCTGCTTTTTTCATGCTCCCAGAGAGATACTTTTCATGCTTCCAAGGCACAGAGCACAGGCATGGAGCACGCCTTTCCCAGGCCCTGTCCTCCTCTGGACACAGGGTTGCTACTGCCCTCAAGACAGCCCCCTTCCCCCAGACACATCTGCCCCACCACGAGCCCCCTTTCCCCCAGACAGGTCCAACCCACGATGCTTACCTGTCGA